>VZTG01008007.1:414638-459795 GCA_013397845.1 Melanocharis versteri | reverse complement strand
CGGCCCCCGCGGGTGAGGCCCGAGCGAGGCAGGGCCGCGCGCTGCCTTGGCCCGGGGGCGCCGGGCTGAGCCGCGCTGGAGCCGTGACGGGCAGCGGGCGCTGCGGAGATCCTGCAGAGCAGGGAAAGCGAATCCCTGTTCTGAGTAACTCCCGTTTCTGGTTTGCGGTGTTTGAAACACTTTTTTTCCGGTTCTTAGAGTGGCTTTGTGCCGCTAATTCA
Source organism: Melanocharis versteri (assembly GCA_013397845.1). Classification (NCBI taxonomy): domain Eukaryota; kingdom Metazoa; phylum Chordata; class Aves; order Passeriformes; family Melanocharitidae; genus Melanocharis; species Melanocharis versteri. The sequence continues at coordinate 459,574 of VZTG01008007.1, read as the reverse complement.
CAGAGCTCGTCAGGAGATGGTATTGCTGAGCTTGTCCTTCAGGCCCTCACCAGCAAGCAGTGAGCACGTGGTGGGGAGAGGAAGAGAAATGGGTTAGGGCTGACACTTATCCCCTAGTAGTTGAAAATGGTGGCTTTGTACTTTGTGTTCTCGAAAATTTTATTGATGTGGGGGAAATGTGAGTTCTCTTTTCTGTTTGTCAGATTTGAAATAAGAGTGATGATTATTTCAGTTGACATATCAAGAACTTTTTCGTAAGAATGGGAGAAACATCTGCTTTCATAGCTTAGTTAAAAACGTGGTCATATTTGTAGAGGAATTTATTTTTTCACTGATACTTATTATTTATATTGATAAGGTTTACACATTGTGCCTGAAAGGTTCCCTGACTTTGAAGTTGGCCCTGCTGACAGCCAGAAGTTGTTTGGCTGACCATGTTGTCTTGCTCTTTTTGTTCCAGTGAAAAAATGGGATGAATTGTTCAAGATTTAGTGCGAATCCTTGAATTTTATTTTCCATCTGCCTAAAACTGGAAGTATTATGAGGCAGCATAGTACAGTGCACGTTACAGGTGATGAAAAAGGAGAAAAGTACTGATACAACCAAGCCACAAAGCATAAACTGATGCAGGCTTGCTGTGCTTCCAGCTCTGCAGTTAGCGTGTGTGGTTTTTTTTTCTTTCAAGCCTCAACAGTGTTTTAATGTGTATGTGTTTGGAGATACTCCCCACAGCTTGTGTTGTTTTGTCTGCCACCTTTCCCAAACCAGGGTATTTGTATTTTCTCTTTCTCCTTTCACGGTGCACATAACTTTTCCTGAAAATGCTGATGGATGGCCTAGTGCCTGGTTTTTGAACAGGCACTTTTGTAGGCCAGTCAGGTGCAAAAATGCTGCCTTATTGAGAAGTGTTTTTTACTTCTTTCAGGTGTGAAACCTGTAGCAAAGAAGCAGCTAAGTACAGATGTCCTCGGTGCATGAAGTATTCGTGCAGGTATCTGTTATCTGAATTAAATAGTTTGGATTATTTTCCCCATTCATATGCTGAACGTGTTAATTTTTTGTTGTTGTTGTTGTTTCAGCCTATTGTGTGTAAAGAAACATAAGCTTGCACTGAGCTGTAACGGAGTCAGGGATAAAACAGCGTTTGTCTCCGTAAATGAATTTACTGACTTGAACCTTTTGAGTGGTAAGAACATACCTTGTGTGTTCTAAAACTCCCTGGTTTTACTAGGTTGGCGCTACATTTTTCTTTGTTCTTTTTAACCTTCAGATTATCGTTTCCTGGAAGATGTAGGAAGGACAGCTGATGCTGCTGCTCGACATTGTATTGTGCATAGTCCAGCAACAAAAAGACTTGTAAGTTTTTGATTCTCTTTTTGCTCTGTCAGAATTAGGGTTGGCTACCTTTGAATTCCCACTGGGGCAGTCCCAATCCAAATTCCAGAGCCGGTACCTCTCTTATGAAGGTATGAATGACTCTGAATTTTAGAGCCAGAAATCAAAAGAAGTCTCTGGGTTTATGCAGCAATAGTATTGATGGCTACATCCGGTTGCTTGGAAGAATTGATTGCTAACAACACACATTCCTAAAATTTATACATGACCACTGTTGCTGTTGGGTGATAGATGTGTGTTAAGAAAGTCTGAATGTTTCCTTACACCTCCACAACTTTTGAATTTTTAAGTACACATTTCCCAGGTGAACAGTGGATTTATTAATTGCATAAAAATTGTTACATGCTTCCCTATATACCAAATGAAGACAGCTAGAGCTCTTCAAAGCATAAATCTAAGCAGCAGTGACAGAAAAGCCAGCCTTCTAAGGGAGAGGGGGGTTTTGCTGAAGTTCTTTCAGCAACTAAACACACTCCCCAAACTATAAACAATGAACAAACAAAACCCAAAAAAGCCCAGCCAAGTCTACTCCAAAATAGTTTGACTCATCGATAAATCACAAAAAAGCATCAGGGCCATTTTATTTTCCAGTCTTGTGAAGATATCTTGAAATATAGCCCTAAACTCAGAACTCACGTTGATGATAGAATAAATTCAGAAGACTCCAGCTTCCTCTCTGGCTGGAGTCATTATCTGTGTGTGTATTTAGCAGCATGCTGTCCTGGAAATGTGTGCTGAAGATGGTGAGATGCTGCATGGGCGGCAGTTTTGGGGGTGTGGTAGTGGGTATGTTAATGGGATGATGCCCTTAGTGCTGCCTTCAAATCAGAATTTGTCCGTGGCTGGGATGGTGCTTGTGCACCCATTCTGCCAGCAGGGTTGTAACCCATAAAGCATCCTCATGGTGGTATTGCACCCACAATGGTCACACTGTGACTTTCATGGTATGTCAAAGAACTTTGCTATGAGGAGGTCATTGGCATGTTCTCTTTTAATAATAAAAAAACTTACGAAAATGTTTCAGAAGGTTTCTAGGCTTACTTAGTTTTTTTCATTCAGGATGGTTTTTTAAAAATTCAGAGCATTTCATTAAATATGGCCTTTTCTACAGTATTCTCATAATTCCTGACAGCTTTTTATTGTTTAATTTTCTGGGGGTTTACATATTCATGGTTTTTTCTAAAAAATATTTTTATTTTTTGCCAGTTGTACTGCTTGAGGAACAAAGCTCGAGGGTGTAATATTGAGCTAAAAACACTGCCTGTTGGATTTACAAAAAGAAGAGAAAATTCTACCACCTTCAATTCCATGTGAGTCTTCAGTTACAGTCAGCAGTATTTTGTTTTCTCTGAGCATGTAGTGATGAGAATTTGCATTCATACCAATATGCTTGCTTTAAAATCTGTTAGATGCACCTTTTTTTTTTTGCAAAAGCTGTTTCATATTTCATGCTTCAGGTTTTCATTTTCTTCAGGTTCTTTGAGCTCAGTTTAACAGCTTACATAATTCGTGCTTTATTTTGAAAAATGCTAACACTGAGTAACGGTAGGAAGAATCAGTGCTGTTGTGGTTTTTTCTTTTAATTAACACTTAGGTTTTTTGCTGGAAAAAGGAAATGCTTCTTTAGAGGTTTTATGATAGAGGATTGGTGTAGAAAGCTTGCACAAATCCCTGTCTCTGAAAAGGCTGACTTCAAATCTGAAGAGGTGCTTCAGTACCTGTGTTCCATTCTGTGATGGGAGTTGCTGTGCTGGAGAACATGAATGTTTGATACAGCACAGCTTAGAGACAAGTGCAGACAGATGCTAATTCAGGAAGAAGGCTAAGGAAAATTTAAGTATTTCTTCCTTTATCCACTCTGGTTTTTGTCTGATATCCAGAGATTGTATTTTAAAGTATTTTCACAGTAAAAATAAAAGAAATTACCAAGTATTTCATTGTGGCAGGAATCAGGTCTACAGTTCAGCTCAGTGATATACTGGGGTCAAATATAAATGCCTTCTGAGCTTCTCACAGCAGTGAGATCCCTGATGGCTCACATCCCCCTGATGGCTCCCTCACTTACTTAGTTCATGATCTCAGTTTTGGTGGCAATTTGTATTTTCAGGAGGTGTTTTCCCTGTGTTCTGGGAGCTGTGCACTCCACGGTGTCAATCTCTGGCTGGCCACCAGAGGTCTGTCTCTGACAGAGTAAAAACCTACCTGGAAACTGCTCAACACACCCACCTGGGTCGTTTAGGCAGCTCTGGGCAAAAGCATAGCAGGAGTTGGTTTTGCACATAGCAGAACTGTAGGCATCGAATAGATGTAGAAGTGTAACTTTTTAAAGTTACGTATTTTACCAGTTCTGTTAGAGAAAACCCAGTGGAAAGAAAGGAAATCTGAGGTATTTTCTCCTCCCTCTGCCCCAGATTTATAGGTCTCCCCCTAGAGCAGACCACGTCTGTCCCAGACCTTGCAGAGGTTGTCTCCCTGTGCACTGACTTCCCTGTCTTTGGCTGCATGCTCTACCTTTTACAGATCCCTTTTACTAGTCTCATGCTGGAAAAAGTATCTCAGGCTTAGAGCTGAGTTTCCCTTTAACGGGGAATTTCCTTAATGTTACCAATAAAACAACATAAACACACTTAACAAGTACAGGGTAAGGAGTAGCCCTCAAGAGCAAGTGCAAGAAGCCCAGGAATGCTGGGGTCAGTAGCTAAGAGGACAGAAAGAGCAGAAGGGGCGCAGACACAGGGAGGTTTGACGCTGTTGGGAAGATCCTGGGCATGGTACAGTGCAGTGCTGACAGACATTTGCCTTCATGGACCATGTTCTTTTTCCTCTAGAAAGCCTTATTGGGTACACACTGAAGCATAGCTTGCCCTGGGGACAAATTAAACTTTGAGCAGATTCCGCTTTCATGTGTATTGTGTACTTTTTGTTGTTTTAACAGAAGCAGATTTGAAAACTAAGAGAATGGGGCAAAGAAGGTGACTTCTTGGCAAATAGGCATAGAAGTATTTCACAGGCTTTCTGGTATAATGCCTTACTGGCTGGTGTCATTCATAAAGTCCTTGGGAGCTTTTGTTGTGGCAATGGAATGGTAGTTTCTCTGGGACTTTTACATCCCACCAGAAAGGACTTGATAATATTCTCTGTCCTGAAGAGCATAGGAAATCACTGTCCTTTTCTTGCAAATGCTGTCCAAGGGTGTGGAATATCCTCAGTGATTATTACACAAAGGATATATTTGCTCTCTTGATGCTACTGTTATTCACACAGCAATGGGCTGTTTGAATTCAGTGATGCAGATTAAAAATTAACATCTAGTTTTGGGGGTTTTTTTGTTTTGCTTTTTGATTGTTGGGTTTGTTTTTTTTAATTGGCTTGTTCTGCTTACTCTCTTTAAATGGCTTCTGAGGAATCAATTTTGATCAAACAAGTGACTATCAGGCATTTAGCACCTCTGTCATGGGTCTTCATGACACCCATAACATTTTGTTGAATATCACATTGAAATGAGGTAAAGCTGTGCAAATAGTCGTATATCCATTATATGAGCTTAGCACCTGAGCGTGCTCAGGGTCTGGTGTGTCCCTCTCCTGTAGATGTGAGCCCCTTCTTGTGCTGTTGTCAGTTGAGATTTGTAGACGGATTGCTCCAGAGGGTGGAGGCTGGAAGCTGCTCAACATCTGTGCGTGGAAAACTGAGAACAGGCTTGTCCTATGTCCTTTTGACACTCTCCCTGCGAGCTGAGCTGTTGGGCAGTACAAGGCAGGAATGAGAGTAGTCCAAAACTAGGAAGTACAAGATGTATTCTTGTGTCATCCCTGCCTGTGCCAGCGCTGGAGGACAGATCAGTGCTGTTTCAATGTGTTAACCAGACTCTTCATTTCCTGGATTCCATGAGTTTGTTTGCTAAATCCAGTGTTGTGAAAGCATACGTGCCAATGCTGGGCAACACATGGGTTAGACTAATGCGTAATATTGAATATCTAGGTAATGGAGGGTCATTAGAAAGTAGTGTCTGAGTCCAGAGTGTGAACTCATGGTGCATCTGACCTCTTATTCATAAATTAATTTTAATGTGCTGTTTCACCCTACATTTCCAGTGGTGCCCTTATTTTCAATGCAGTTGAGAGTTCCCCACTTAGACACATTCTGCCATGAGTTAGTGGGGTGAATTGCTGGGATAGGAGCCCTTGGGAAAGTGGTGAAGGATGAGGCCAGGCTGAAACCAAGGGCTAGAGCATCAACTGGGAAGCTCCAGTCAGCAGGTCAAATGGGAAGAGGGGAATGAGCTTGCAAGTCCATGGCTCCTGATTCCCTTGCAGGTGATGATGTAGTGAGACACTGAAATGGGGCAGTGCTGTTCCCTGAGCTCTGCAGCTCGTGCTGCCCTGCTCCAGCCCTCCCTGCTGCTTGCACTGTCATAAGACATCTCCAGCCAGCTTCCTCCACGTTCCGTTCACAGCATCTCCCAGACAAAATCCTTTTTACCTCTCCTCCCCACCAAGAGGGGCCAGAGGGCTACAAATCTCACTTGTAGCAGGCATGCCTGCAGCCTGGGAGCATTTGGTCAGAGGGATATATGTCGGAGAAGGAGGAAGCTTTTACATTATCTCTCCTCTTCGATTTAATTGTGAGAAAAAAATACAGTGTGGAGGTTTGGGATTAGCATAATTTAGGAGATCATTAGTGTTACACTTTGAGGTACACCTGGAAGTTCTAAAATGTCAACTCTAATCCTTAGCTAGGTAGAGATAAGTAAAATTATTGTTTGAAGTGTTGATGATTTTGAGAATATTACAGGGAGTTTTCTGAGCTGGATTTTGACTTAATATTACACCATTGGAGCTGTTAAACTTGAATTTAGTTAATACATAGGTTTGCTTGCTTTCTTGGACCCATGAAGAAGGAAGTTACATTGCTGAAGAAAGTCGAGGAAGGCAGTATTATCCAAAACTGTAAGTGCTGGATGCCCAGTACTTCAATTAAACTTCAGCTCATTCTGTGAGAGCACTGGGTGTTGTCAGATGAAAGGATAACTGGTCTGTCATTAAACTTCTTCATGTCCTTTTAATCTTTTTTATGAATTCAGAATGAAACAGACAGGAAATACTTCAGTATTTGCACTTTGATGTAAGATATCCGGTATACTAATATTTTCAGAATACTGGTTGCTAAACTGAAACAAAATCATCAATGAATCACTATCTTAGACAGGCTGGCAGTGAAATACTTCTGTAGAGCCAGAACTGCAGTTGATGTCTGAAGATGTGATGAATTTGGAATTTTTGTCAATAAATATTTTTGTTTGCACACATGTATACATATACATTTTAAAACACCTTCTAAACACATTTAAAATAGTTCTACTGCATTCTAGACGAAACTGAAAGGAAATGTTCAGAGGAAACCCAGGTAAGAAAGTTAAGTTTTATGAGATATTTAATGTATTTTTTAAGAAATGAGTAAACATTAGACACTTCTAGAAATCTGCCAAGGCACTTAACAGGTACGTCCAACTCCAGGATTCTTTGCAGATCTGCCCTTTAATTCCCAGCAGCTGTACTGTCTACACCCACAGGTTTTTGAGTATCTTTCTAGGTACTGCTGTAACTGTAAAAGTGGTGAAAATTTTTGCAGTTGTTCTGAGAGCCAGCTGGAGGAGACAGCCGCTTTGTATATACTGCTGCTGTCTTTGTAACATCAGAAATAAAAATGTTTCCGTTGTTGCTGTGAAAAATTTTAAAATCATCTGCACGTAGTTCTGGGAGAACTAGAGTTGATGACAGAAAATAAGTTTTTGGAAGTTTCAGGAGAAATGAAAGGTAGATAGTTACTTTTTGTCGAACTGTAGTTGGGAAACAGCCTGTGCAGTTCTGAATGTATTTTGCATCTACATCTCATGCAGGGAGGGCAGTGCTTGGCTCCCCTTTTCCCTACGATCCATTTTCATGCTTCTGAAGTAGCCAGAATAGGGGTTGAAACCAAGCAGTGCAGGGATGGGCTATGACGCTGCTTTTACTGACATCACTGATGTGCTTGTGCCTCATCCAAATCTCTGCTGTTTGGTAGTTTTATAGTCAGTGCCTTGGTATCCAAAAAAACAGGGCTCTGTTGGAGGGGCATTCCATGGCAGCAGAGTGACATGGAATGCTTCATGGAGTAGGCTGTTACTCAAATGCAGATGACTTATTCAATTAGGCATTTTCATTTAGAAAATGAACATTGTACATGTCCGTTGTATTTGAAAGAAATACTACCCTGGTGAGCCATAATGGAAAATGAAGTCAGTGAGATCTGGAGCCAGGATATCTAACTTTAATCAGAACTTGTTGTGAAGCAGCTTTGATAGCATCTACAGTTGACATCAAGTTCTCTGGGCACAGATCAGTGATGGTGAGGGATGCTTCACTTCAATAACAGGCACCCAGCAGGTTGTTTTTCAAGACTTCATTGTACAGTGAAGAGTATGAGGCTATTCCTGTTCCAAGCTCCTTTTTTTTGCCTACTTCTATCCTGTTCTTAATCTGTCTTGCCTCTTCCTGCTTGCCATTTACTTCCAAGCAAGAGTACTTTGAAGAGAGATGAAGTCATTAATTGCAGTTTTGCTACTAGTTTGCTGAGAAAAAAATCAACAATTCTGTTTCTTCAAAGTGGAACTTTTTGACAAGAAATGAGCTTTTTAACTTCAGCTTCCCTGATCCACGGCACTTTCTGTGCACTATTCCATAGACTAGGTGGTGCCTGGAAGGGGGAGGGAGGGCGGAAGTCTGAGAAGAATCCCCTTAAGCTGATTTTACAGCTGCAGTGATGGACTGAGTCTGCCTCAGTGAGCCCACAGGGAATCAGTCTTGCATGTGGAATGAGGATGTGCTGTGTGGCAACTGTTTGAACAGACACATGAAGAGTGCTCCTAGCAACAGGTAGCAGATAGCTAGAAGTTCTTTCCTGGAGCATTTGTTTTTCAAGTGCCTGTGTTAGAGACAGTCCTCTGGGCCACATACACATTTCTGTGAACTGTGTCATGGTTTGTCTGTCTCATGCTTTGGCTGTCTTGATTTAAAAATCAAAGTATCACAGAAAGGGTTGGTCAGAATAGATAAACATGGCCTGTTTGAAAAAATTGTGGAAGATGGTGAGTTAAATGAAAAAAATGCTAGCAAGCCTCATGTTAGTTAATAACATAGAACAAAACCCTTATCTGAACAGTCCTTATAAACATTTTTATAAATGTGCCCATCATTAGTGTTTCCTTCAGCTAGTTGTGGTGACCTTATTTCTGTGTCTAAAGCTTACTAACTTTTACTAGTCTCCCTGGGAAAGTGCCTTGAAATAACACCATTCCATGTTAAATGGCAGATACTAACATGTCTGAGAGGAATCACAAGCTTGTTAATCGCAAGGGAACTGAACTGGTTACATAACCCTGTTGATATCCCAGTTTGCTCTGTGTGTATGGTAGCATTGGTGCTTCCTTCAGCTGTCAGGATAAGGATTGCAAAACCTTGTTTTACTTACCTTGCAAAAAACTCCCAAAAGTCCACTCAGTGGTTTTGAGTTATTTCAAAATGTTTTGCAGTTTGGTAATTTAGGACGATCATACCAATATGCAAAATAGCGTAAAATTCGTGGGCCCAAATACTATGCCAGCTTCTGGTTATATATATATGCTATATGATTAATAATGTTTTCTGTGTTATCCTCCAGCCCTGGTCATACAATCTTCTTCCCTCTTCCAGGCCTGATGTTCTCTAATTCCACCTTCTCGTTCAAGGCATCCTCATTCTCAGCTTTAACAAACATGAGCAGAGAGAAGGGAGGAATCACAAGGCATGCTGCACAGCTCTGCTGAGGCATACGTTGCTTTGGGGGCCCTGGGCTACATTAATTCGTTTTATTCTAATTACTACTTTCCTGATGCTGGGGGTTCCTGCTTGCTCTTTTTTTGGTAAATACTAATAGATCTGATTTTACTTATACCCCAGAAAGTATAGTTCAGCTGTAAAGCTCACTTTTCTCCTAGGAACAACTAGGTAAGGGAATTATTTATATGATGAAGCTCACTTTATAAAAAGCTATATCATAGTTAATTGATCTTAGCAGCCAAGTTTACTGTTTTGCTGGTGGATGCACGTACACTCCTCTCTGCAGCCAGCTACAACCTGCTGGATAATGTTTCATTTGCCTGATAAACAAATTAAACAACATGTTGGAACAACACTGTGTTTACTTTTTATTGTAGACCAGAATCTTTGCATAACTGAGGGTGATTATCCTGGATACAATGATTCATTGGTCTTAAATAATATTTTTAAAAGTAGTTAGATGTCCCTGTGCTTCACAGGTGTTTGAGCTCTGATTTCTAAATCCTTTCTGTTTGTCATGAGTGTTACACTTTGAATTTATGAACCAGAGCAAAAGGCCAGGAACCTGCCTTTTAGATTGTGCTTTCTCTTAGGGGATTCTTTTAGAAAGGTTTCTGTAGATTTTCTGCAAATGAGCAAAAAAGCAAGTAGAGACTGCCTGAACTAGCAAAGTATTCTCTAGAAATACTGCCTTTCTTAAGATGATACTGCCCTCGAACTATGCTTCAGTAGCTTCTGTTTCCAGGTATTGCTTATGCTAGCTGGAAAGGGAAGGTGGGTCTTAAAAATAACAACTAACATACAGAAGAAAGGAATGTGACACCACTTTGTCTCTACCAAAAGTTTTACGATCTTTCTGCAAAATGTTTGTTCTTTCTAACTTCTCTTATCCATGTTATGCCAGAAGGCAACTTCCTTCCCTGGCCATGACACATTTTCTGTTGAGGCCATCATTGCTGGGAAAAGTTGAGTCCCCTCTTTTCTGTACGACCTGGCCTCAGCTGGGGCTCTGGCTATTATTGTTGCAGAGGTTTGGTAATCTGTCCTGGGTGATATGCCAAAAAGCAGTTTCCTTTTCTGAAATTAAAGGGCAGCTGGAATATACTCCCTTTTAAAATGTGAAATACTGGTGATCAGTTAATTAGTGATATCTTACTGTATTTGTAAGGAACAGATTTTCATCCCATGAGGACTTGAAATTCAGCAGGATGTGGGAGCATTACATCTTTCAAAGGACACCTCAGCTTCTCTGCATGCCCCTTTTACTTTTTGAAGCCATTAAAAATCTTAACTATGTATTTTCTTCTGCACTTGTGCTGTAGGCTACCAAGCTTTATCATAGAAAAAATAAATAGTAGTTGTAACCAACTAAGACTAAGAATATGCATTTCTTTTTGTTTTCAGGGAGAACAAGTTCTACTGGCATTTGAAGCTCATATTTCCTCACTGTCATGCTGAATACACTTTAAAAGGGTACAGAGCTTTAAGAAATATTTTTATAAAGTTTAAATTTATCTGCTGAAGTTGAACTGCAAAATATTTTGATCAGTTCTTACCGAGTTCTGTTATACAGGGTAAACTCGGGTATTAATTTTAGTCTTGGTTAAAAGGGCATTTCAATTTAAAAAACATTGAAAGCTGCGTAGTCTGTTTCTCTTTGAAAGCTAGCAGACTTTCCAAACCAGGCAAAATGTTTGGTTGTTAGTCCTTTTCTCTATGTAAATAGAGAGTTTGTATATTGATAATAGTAGTATCCCTACGCCTGACATATTCTGTTCTAATGGGGCAGATGTTCAGCAGGATTTGCCACCTGTCCTCACCTGCACTCTGGAGCTGACCTTCATACAGGGTGAAATGGTTGCATTGTTTGCTTTGTAGGAAAGTCCACAAACACGTTTTGAAAAGGCAGAAAAATAAGCTTTTATTGACAAATGTTTCTCCTTTTTTCCTAGCCTGAAGGGAGGTGAGAAGTATGCCCTTGTCTGCTTCTAGGGCTGCAGGAACAGCATGTTTCTTTTGCAGGGTTAGAAACTAGAGATATGCATCTGTTTACTCCTCATACGTGCCTGTGAAATCCCAGTGCTGAAATTGAGATAAAGCTGCCCGTATCTGGGCAGTATTGATACACATTTATGATCCTCCCATGAGCTGTGCCACTGTAGCATGCCAATATACAGCTTCCTCCAGGTGACTCACAGTAGATATTTGTGTACATGATGAAGGATGTCTCACATGCTGGATTTTTATCTTTGCCTAAAGGGTGCCTGACGATAAAACACTTGCTGATATCCTCAAGCCATACATTGATCCAGTGGAGTCAGATCCTGTAGTTTGTCAAAGGTGTGTATTGAATAACTTTTCTGCCTAGTTGAGTCTAATGCACTAATAAAAGAAGGGAATGGTTCTGAAGAAATGGCTTAAATTAGCTGCACTGTCAGCTTGCAGAGCTGAGTTCCCAGTCAGCAGTGCATCTTTGATTCCTGTGGTGAAAACCATCCTAACATTCACCAACCAACTAACTCTGGAGTATAGCCAGCAAATTTAAACCAGCAAAAAATTAAGAGACTGACTCATGGCATAAAGACCAAATAAAGCAATTAATTCTGAAAAATGTAACCATAATTAACCTCAGTGGAGGTGACAGTAAACCTTCAGAATAATTAGAAAAACATGAGAGTAATTATAACCCTCATTTGTAGGAAATACTTAATATGTGACAAATTATCGTTTTCATAAAAAAATACATTATTTTGGCCGTTGACGTGCATAAGATGTCCATCTCTTATGGATGACAGGAAGAAGTCGTTGTACATCATTTCTGCATCTTTGGTCCTTTTTTTCAGATTAAAAATATATACAGCATCTCCTCAGTCAGATGTACGAATTTTAATGAAAATAGAAAACAGGAACCGAAACTCTATCAGGTAAGGTGGTTCACTTTGTGTGCTTACTAATTAAAAACAACAAAACGATATAACATGTTTATTAGTCTTTAATATTACAATTGGAGATTACATAATCTCATGGATTAAACTTCAGTGAGTAATTACTAACGGATTTAAAAATGATTTGGCAAAAATGCTAATTCTTTGTCTTTTAATATGGCAGCATTGACATTTCAGTGCAATTATTGAGTGAGTGTGCCCGTACTTAAGCTGCTTCAGCAGCAGTCCATGCCAATGTAACAGAACACAGGTTTGTGTTAAAATGCTAGATAACTGTACTGACCCATAGAAATGCAGACATCCGGTTCTTTCTGTAAGTTCCTCTGTGGTTATATTAACCTCCCAGAGGGAGTTGAAGTGATAGTCAAGGAGAGTAACATTTTTAAATCAGTGCAGGAAAAATTATGTATTTTTCACAATCCAGTCACTGCATTTGAAATTACACATTTTTCTCAAAGTTACTTGCTCATGACTCTTCATGTTACCATATTTCTGGGTCTGGGCTTTTATGTCTTAGAATTCAGACTTGTGCAGGATTGTTTTCCTTTTTTTCAGAACAGACAATAATCTTGAAATTCAAAATTCAGCTTTAAAGAAATATTTTTTGCTAGTATAAATACCATTCTGAACACTCCACCCTGTTGTCATTGTTACTGAAAAGAATTTGTATCAGCTTAGTATCATAACTTACTGTGGTTCACCAGTGATTCCTGGTTAGGCATCTGAAAGTACCTTCTTGTCTTCAAATGTAACAGATGTAAATAATATGCTTCCCTAAAATATGTTATGTTGTTTCTAAGGGGGGAATAAAGGTATATTATAAGAACTTTAGCTGTAACTTAACTTCCAGTTTATGCTGGGTTTTTTCCCCAGTAATAATTAAAAATGTGTAATGTACTTTTCAATTCATTTGAAGCACCAACTCTTAATGATTTTGATTGGGTTTTTTTTCTCTTTGCAATCATTATTTGAAGTACGGTTGTAACATCTGCTGTCAGAATTGCCAGCTAGAAACTTGTTGGTTTTAAGTGAATTTGAAGATACAGAGCCGTGGTTCTTATATGCAGGGAGAAAACACGAAAGGCCTTGGACTGCCCAGTACCCCATGTCTGAGTGTTATAAGTGTGGGAATAGTGAGTTCTCATTTATGGACACTGAAATTGCAAGGGAGCAGCTGTTTCAGCTGAATATTCAGAAGTCCATGGAACCTGATGGGTTTCATCCTAGAGTACTGAAAGAGGTATTGGATGTTATGGCAACACCCCACGCCTCCTGATCATGTATTAAAGGCCCTGAGGTCTGAGGAGGTCCCTGTGATCTGATGTTACATTTTAACCTAGCAGGCAGCTAAACACAGCTCAGGCACTCATACAACATCCCACATCCCCAGTGGGATGGGGAAGAGATTCAGAAAGAAAAAACTAAAATTCTTGTGTTAAGATAAAGGTAGTTTAATAGGACAAAAAGGGAAAGGGTGATAATGATGAAAGAATTAGAATATACAAAACAAGTGATGCCCAGTGAAGTTGCTCACCATGCACTGACCAGTGTCCAGCCAGTTCCCAAGCAGCAGCCCTCAGTCAGCTTTGCCCTTAGTTTATACGCTGACAATGTGTGATATGATACGGAATATCCCTTTGGCCAGTTGGGATCAGCTGTCCTTGCTGTGTCTTCTCCCAGCTTCTTGTGCCTTCCAGCCTACTTGCTGGTGGCGTGGTGTGAGGAGCTGAAAAGACCTTGACAGTATAAGCAGTGGTCTTTCACATTTCCTTTTTTAGGAAAGAAGGAAAAGTTGGGTTTGTAGCAGTAGATAAAATTTGCATTTTAATCTTTTCAAGTGTAATATGTAAGCTGTGTAGAAGGTTTGGGAAAGAAACCAGTTTAATATAGAAGTTGACTATCTCTTGTGCTCATTAAGAGTTTTTTTGTTACTTAACCATTTGCCTCTTCTGAAGCATCTATAATGTTTCCTTGTGTCACAGATGTGAGCAGGAATTCTTTTTCATTAAATTAAATTAACCTAAGTATTTTTAAGTCTGAGATTCATCTGTATTCTCAGAATCAGCCTATGTTGGTTGATAATGATGTTGGAGTAATTGACATTTATCCCACTTAGTGAATGTAAAGTTTAAAGTACAGGAAAACCAGTAGAAAGTTAAAATAGAAGTGTATTTTGACTTGAGAACTGCAGTTCCTCACTTGGAAGTTATGTGAATCTCTTCATATAAGTTGGTGGAGCAGGCCCAGCTGGGGCAGTGCAGACAGGTCAAGGAAACAGCATACTGAAAAAAAATTCCTCCTCTGAAAGGAAAGAACAAAGTTTGTTTGAAATGATGGGGCTGCTGTGTCAGCATAAAATCACTTCTGTCGACATAAGCTGTGTCTGTGCCAGCAGGCGCTCTCAGCGTGGTTGTTGTGACAAAGGCTCTGTGAGGGAATTCAGATTTTTATTGTAGTTGCATTACAGTTAAGTAAGAGAGAATTTGTTGTGATTTCTTCTCCTTTTGGTTCCTCGCCCCTAAGTTAATTGGAGAGTGTTTGCTTGCACTCTGTGAATCAATACCTGGAATTGCAGTGGAAGTGCTTGTGATTGAAACATGACCAGCTTGCTGCTTAGTGGTCTCTCATGTGGAACAAAAACTGAGTGGAGACAGAGCTCCCTCACCTTTCTTTCTCTCTGTTTCTTTAACAATGGGAAGCGTTGACTGCTAGTTTGTGTAGCCTTGAGTGCCACTGTCAGCTCAGTGTAACTTCTCATCCTGTGCCTCCTCATTCTGCGTGATTTTAGGCTGTATATTCCTGTATGGCAAAATGCTCTTCCATCACCTTGTGGGCAGACTGAAGGAGTAGGATTGTGTAGGCTACTCATACATGTAAGTCTACATGAATGTTGTGTTATCTACAACTTCTGTGGCCACCACAAAAATTTCTTCTCCACAAGCACCAGATGATAGAAAAGTTGTAAACATATGTTGTTATGTCGGATGTTGGTTTTAGCCTTAACAGAACCTTTTGGAAAAAAATCCTTTTCATAGTTATAATTGTGTGTTATTGAGGAAGTGCAGTGGTGTTTCAGAGAGTATCTAAGCGGGATTATTATGGGTTATAAAATGTTAGTCTTCTAGTTTTACGATAAGTATGTTACAGAAGGATTTTAGTATTTCCTGCAATTGTTTATGAAACAGGAGTTTGTGGTTTAGTTTTAGCTGTTTTCTGTGTTTCACAGCAAATCACCCTTCTAGTTTGAAGGTCCTTTGTAGAATGCTTTAAATTTTTGGGGTTTTATTTTTTTTCTTTCTCCAGAAATATAAATTAGCCATGAAGTACTGATTTTTGCTTTCTCACAGGAGTTCTGCAGAACTTCAGAAAGCCACTGGTGTGCAGATATCATGGATAGCTGCCAAACACAGTGCTTGCTTGCTTCTTGCTATGTGTCTTTTATCATCAGTGGTGACAGTTCTTAGAGAACTTTATGATAAGTTCTTATTTCTGTCTTCTCTAAAACCAGCTTGTAGGAATTGCTTTCAGTATGAATTGGTAACACTCCACAGTTAATTGGGGTAACCTAAAGCATAATTTCTCTTTATGTCTTCTCAGCCTTACCTGTCATCTCATGCTCTGTAACTCTTAGTTAGTCTTGGTTATCTTCTCATTTGCTACACTTTATGAGGAATCTTGCAAAGGTGAGTTTCAAAAAACAAGCGTTACATAACTCTCTTCTTCATTTAAAACCTTCTGGTTTTAAAGGAAGTTTGGAAAAAATCTGCATTTGAACACATCAGAATAGTTTTCCATTTGGTCCTGCTTGCTTCGATCACCTGTTATGCAATATTTAGTTAGTGGTTGGTGTCCATCCTCTCCTCCGCTGTAACTATTCCAAGAAGGGTTTAACTTCTGCCTTTTGGATGATTTTTATGGTCTACATTCTTTTAGAGAGTAGTATTTTTTTTCTTCAGGATAAATTAGTGTGCTGACTATCTTCAGACCTTTATTTGGGATGCCTTCGAAGTGACTTCATATGGTGAGAGTATTGCTTTTTCCGTAAGGAAAGGAAAGGTGTGACAGCCGAATTACACAGCGTGGTTTGGGAAATACACCTTCTCATTTTCCTGAGAGAAGCCTTATCAGGCTTTGTGTAACAAAAAAACAGCAACCAGCCCTTCCCAAAAAGAATTCCTTAATCAAACAGATCCTTGGACTTTTTTGTTAATGAGTTAGTAGTCAGAGTTAGGTTGTTTTGTAACTGCAGATATTTAATGAGAAGTTCATTTACTCAGCCTTATCATATAAGATGATCCTATTTCTAGAAGAGAAATAACTGCAACTTAAACTTGATTTGCAGTAGATACTTTCAGACACAATTAAGTAAATCTAAATGCAGTTAAATCACACAAATATCTCTTTTTACTGGGTTCAGCAACATCTTGCATGAATCTAGTTTAGATAGTTGACACTTTAATCACATACATTTGGTTTAATAGAATTAAAAAGTAATGCTTTCTTAAACATCAT
Source organism: Melanocharis versteri (assembly GCA_013397845.1). Classification (NCBI taxonomy): domain Eukaryota; kingdom Metazoa; phylum Chordata; class Aves; order Passeriformes; family Melanocharitidae; genus Melanocharis; species Melanocharis versteri. The sequence goes on along the minus strand of VZTG01008007.1, from coordinate 442,866 downwards.
TGTTAGGTCTTTTGTATAGTAATGTTCTTTTCTGACCTATTCAGAATAGCATGTGAGCGTTGTTTCAGAATAAGTTGTTGCAGAAAACTTTTTGAGGATTAGAAGGTAGGAATAGGCACTGACAGAATATTTAGGTGCCTGGAAAATGCGGTCTGGAGGGGCTTTAAGAGCTTTGCAAAGGCCACTGCTTTCAGTAGACCACATCCGTGAAAGAGCTGGAGTACAGAGCTGTACCAGACTGTATCCTGTCACTTTTCTGTTGTAAAACTGCCACATCATACAGGGATGGATGCAGAATCGGTTGTAGAATTGTTTTCTGTATCAGTAGTACTAGTGTAGCTCATGCTTCAATTACTCAGAAAGCAAAAAATACCAAAAGAATTTTTGTGCCAGTTCCAACATCAAGGGGCTTCTTAACTGTCTGTGGTGGCACTGGCTGGGGCACATGAGAATAATGGCATGTTTGTCACTTAATTCTTGTGGACCACAGGGTAGAAAATCTGCTAAACAAGTATCAGAGGTTCTCCTCTACTAAATGCCATTGTTTTATGGTGGTGAACACTTACTTTGCTTTAACTGATTTAATTCAGTTGCTTTCCAGAAGGCTGGATGATGTTAGTTCTTTTGGATCACTTCCCTGTCTCAAGATCAGCTGGCAGAAATGAGAGTTATTTCCTTGGATGACTGAGCTCTGTGCTCAAAGAGAATTTTCTTTTGTAGTCTATTGCTTTTAAATAACTAAGGGTTAGATCACATCAGTAGGTTGCAGTAGTCACAGTAAGAGATTTAGAGAGGTGAAGCTTCTTGTCTTAGTATGTGCAAATAACCCAACAGACTTCTGGAAAATTATCCTGGAATTCAAAAAGTAGTAGAAATGTAATGGAACCAAGTATTTTTTAATGTAGCATTTAGATTATTTATTTCCTTGTCTTTAAAAATGTCTGTTAGATACTTGTTTTGTCAGTTACTTTATATTATTTTTAAAACCCCATTATATTGAAATACATTGAAGGTAGCCTCAACTATTGATCTGTTAATGTTTTCTTTGATTTTTCATACTCTCTTCCTTGGGCACTTCCTTCTGCATTATCAGTTGTAAATGACTTCATGTAAAACAGAGAGAACTTACAGTCTTTGCTTTCTGCTTTTCACGTGTAACTCGGTTTCTTAAAAAAGCCACTGCTGTTAATGTGGTGCATGGATCAATTCTTTTTATTATCATATTAGGACCTCGTTTCAAAAATACTACTTCATCTTTCAAAACAAGTGTGCTACAATTAGCACATTCCAAGCATTATTTCCTCCTTTGCATTTTCTGCAAATGTTGAAAAGTGGTGTGTTTTATTTATGATTCTCTAGTCTTACTTCGGAAGCAATTTCTTTTCACATTGGTGTAGTAGACAATATACATGAGACAGGAATTAAGGATACAAATCCTTGGCTGAATTGCTGGCCTTGGCATGAGTTGGAACAGACCCCAAGCTGGCTTTAACCTATGCCAGAAGATTGACAGTAGAATTCATTACTCCTCTGTAGCTTGCAGCAGCTGGCACAAAAGCAGCTCTGCCAGCTTTACGAAAGCAGGGAGCCAGCTTACAATAGTCATTCTTCACTGCACAACTGTAGTCAGGCACTGGTGACTTCGTGCTGCTCAAGGGGAAATAGAATTTGGTCTGTAGTCTGTTTCTTAAACACAGCACTCCTGTGTATTAATACTTGCTGCTGTTTTTTCCCAGAGTGTTGGATTTTGGTTTGTGGGGTTTTTTTTATTAAAACTTCTTGCTTTTCTTACCGAATACTTCCTTACCTTTTCCTGCAGGTCATTTCAGGCTTCCTAGTTTGTTACTGCAGCCATTTCAGTGTCATTTTTCACATTTCCTTTATCTGAGCATCAGTTTCTGCTGACAAAAGCGATGCAGAGCAGCGGATGCCAGGTTACACAGCTTTTACTGTAAAAAGTAGTCACTTTCCTTCCTAGCTACTTACATTCTTCATTGAAATCCTCTATTACACAACAGAGGTGGAAAGCAAAAAACTACTCATTGCTGAGTATAATAAGTGTGTATGGTCTGAATCTGTAGCATGCATAGCTAAATGTTTGCAGTGTCTGACTACAATTACTTGACCTTTCAAAAGATTTTTGGGATGATTTCAAAAAAACCCAGAGTTTGTCCATCTTACTATCTTGTGCAATAATTTTTTTTCTTGAAAGGGATTCCTTTATGAACCAGTAGACGCCTGGTTTTTTTTAAAGTAACAATCCAGTGTTTTGTAATCCATGCTGAATTCTTTTGGATGAACTGTTTTATAATTAATGGTATTGCATTAGGGTTTCTAGAGTGTCCCAGCTAGAGAGTTGCTGACTGAGACATTTATTGAACAAAGTTTATTTGAAATCATAACCTCCACTCCAAAATTCTGCTATCTGTATTGAAGCAAGTTAAATCCAGACAACTTGCAGAGGAGGAATATGTAAGTAAAGAGGTGGAGGATGCGAGGACGATAAAAGTGTTACAGTTGGCTTCAGCCGGTAGTTTGAGCTGCCCAGTCATGTAGTGGTGTTCTGTAAGCACCACAGGCAGATCTGAAGACCTTCAGACACTTCATGCTTGCAAAGCAGGTAGGCAGACCCCAAATTCTAAACCAGAAGAACTGTACACAGTATCCTCTTTTCTCATCATATCTGGGCTTAAAGCATGGGAGCAGCCTACCCAGCACATGCACAGGGAGATTTTCTGTCCTCTCTTAGAATGTGCAGCTGGAAAAGACTGTTTCAAGAACAAATCTTGCAGTTTGCTCCAGCCTGCCATTTCTACTGGAGAACAGAGGGGAACTCCCCTGTATGTATGTACCTATGTAACATACGTACAGTATGGAAAAAGTCTTCATGGAAGTTCATCTGCTGTGGAGCATGCATATATAAGGCAGACTTGAAGGCAGGAAAACAGGCTATGAAATTCAAGAAAATGCCATAGTTGGAAAAACCCTGTTGAATAATCCGTTAGCCCCTTGGCTGATGGAAGGAGCTGGTAAAAATGAGCTGTAGAACCAAAGTGATGTTCAAACTATTTGTGCTATTCCAGTGTAGAATAAGAGTTGTGAGACCTACTGAGGGGCTTAATTCAACTCTGTGGGTTGCTGTTAAAATATTTTTCTGAAGGAAAAAGAGGATTTGCTGCTGGTTTCTTGGAAGAAAAAAACAATGAGGTGCTGACTGAAAGTTAGCATAGTTTCTTAATTTCAGGGACCAGGAGCATGGGAAGGCTGAAAAGGCTTCTAGAAGCAAAGATACAAACTGCCCTGGGCAGGTGAAGTGATAGGCTGAGCTTGGAATCTGCAGCACTGTGAAAACATGGCAGCATAGCCAGCAGTGTTTTTACAGAGACAGAGGAGAGGAGAACTTTTTCGTGTTCTTGTCAGGAAGCAGAAAACCTTGTTATATCCTCCTGATCCTGCCAAACGGGGAATCCCTCTGTTTTTTCTCTTTCTTGAAGGAAGTGAGCTAGGGCCGATTGTTTCAACGTTGCCAAGTGGGGAATTGACCTTCCTGCTTGTTTCCCAAGAGATTAATTTGTTTTCTTTATTTCACAGCTTTTCCTTTTCATTGTAAAGCATTGGTAACATGTTACCTTAATGGAATGTTTATGGTACTGCGATTCCCATGAAAATAAGTATAAATTTGTGAATGTTTCCACCATTCAGTACAGAGTGTTAAAGGTATTTAGACTCTCTCCATATGAGACAAATTTGGAAGTTAATACTTGCTATTCAGGGGTTCAAAATTAGAGAAGGATCAATTCTTCCTGAAGTGGAGGTTCATTAGATTAACCCAAGCATAATAATGAAAGTATTGCCAATTTACAGTGACTGATTTCTCATCAGTTTTGTATTTGTTTATTTTAGCAGTGTACTGCTTGCTTACGTTAATTTGTCAAATGAGATTTGATGTATTAGTTTTCTGAACTGGACGTCTTAAGAGTTTTTCATTGCATCCTTTGATGCTCCTTGGTACAACTTGTACCTCTACAGTTATTTACAGTTAGGTTTCATGGGGCTGTGTATCAGAATGTTGTCATTAAAGTAGACTTACGACATTGCCTTTTTCCTGTGATCATGCCAATACTGTATTAGTGGTACAAGTTTCATATTTTGACTTCTCTGCATTTTTGGGGAACCATGCACAGCTTTTACTTGTACTAGATATGCCACTGATACCTTTTCAGTTTTTGAAACTTAAGGCATTCATCTGCAGTAGCCAGCTCACGGTCTTACTGATCAGAACTTTTCTCTTGTGAAATTTCATATTCATGTTAAGTCTTCTGGCTAGCGTTAACTCAGGCTGTTTTGTTTCTTTATCTAAGTCATATAGTGGCCTTACATGATTGTGGTTTACGCTTTTTTTCATATGTCAGCTCTATAATTTTTAAAGAGTTGTAAACCTTGAGCTTTTGAGCAGTTTGTGAAGCTGCCTGGCTTCACAAAGTAAGAAAATTCCCATGTGTGTAAAGAACTATTGCTGTGATGGACTTGAATTATAGCATCTTTACTTGCTGCTGGATTTTTGTTCTTTTTTTTCATTATGTCTTATGAGATGGGGAAACTATTTGCATTCCTGAAATTCAGTATCACTTTATTTCTGTATTCTTTGCACCAAATTCTGCCAAATGCAAGAAACTGACATTTGCTGGTTTCACATTTTCCTTTTGTTTTGTTGTACTTTGTTTTATAACTAAAAGATGCAGAACGTTCTGTACTTCAGTTAATCTTTAGATCATTATTGTGATCCTGAATCTTTTTACCACATCACTCTTAAAGCTCAGTCCACTAAACTGTTGAAGCAGTTGCCTTATCTCCTTTATGGGTTTTGCCATCAATTGATGTATTTTTCCATTACTGTCATTAAACAACTTCTACTGTGCTTTTTTCCTTTGCGCCATTGCCTCATTCTCAAGAGGCTTTGACAGGGACAGCCTTTGTGCTTCTATGGTGACATACTTGTAGTCTTACTTTGCTTCTCTCTCCTTTCCATTAATTGTTTTGTATATTTTCTAGGGTAGAAGCAAACAAACCAATGATGTCTTTTTGGACATCTACTATTGTGTCAAATAATTTAGGTGACAATTGTTGTTTCTGCTATCTTTACCTGGGTTTTACTTTTTTTTCTTCGAGGATGTTTAAACTCCCTGAAATATGTTTGTCATAAGAGGGGGTTTGTGAGTTCAGTTTTTCTTTTCCCCATTTTACACTTGAATTTTCAATAGTTCTTAGATTTCTCTAGTGGCAGAGCCTCTTACAGCCCATGAAAAAGAGGAGAGCATGGATTGTTACAGCTTGTCTTAATATGGTCTTTGTCTGAGGGTGACCTGTGGCTGAAATATGACAAGGAAAAGGAACAGCTTCATAGTTTCCTCATTAATTGGATGTGCCTTTATGTACTCTGTGAATGTAGATGTAGCTAGGAGATGGTGATGATGTCCAAGATGCTTTCCAGGTATGCTGGCAACTTTCCTTCCTGTACTTTTTTAGTTGATTCCTAGCAGGTCCACATGGCTGATAAGAGAAGGTTTCTTGTCGTAATTTTCTTTTTTTTTTTCCCCCAGAAAATCCACATTTTTGTTGGAAGTGTTACTTAAGGTAGGGATTTGACTTAAAAAGAGTTTGGCCAGGCGTCTGGTCTGTACTGGTATTGATTATGTTATGCAGGTATTAGTGGTATGGAGGAGAGGTTAGTGAACATCTGTTGAGGCAAATTATGCAGGTCCTAGACCAGGAGAAGAAACGTAACTAAGAGTGGAAGGAGGAGCTAGCAGGTTTTAAATACTTCTGTAAACTGTAGTATATTTTTTTTTCATATTAAAATATCAACTTGAACTAGGCTCCCATTCTCTTTCCTTAAAAGTGTTCAGGCAGAGTATTCTCTCATATTGCTTTGCTGTTGATAAGAGTTAGTTATAAAGGAAGTGTTACGGCAAGTCTTTTGTTTGTTTGTTTGTTTTTAAGATCTCTGCTGTTTTGCTCATAGAGTTTTCTAATTTTGTCATGTATCTGGACTAATAAAATTCACTGGTTTAGGTTTTTTAGAATGTCAGAATTCTAGTGACAAAGCTAAATATGAACACTGTGCATTATTTCAATATATTGTATTTGCTTTCTGCCATACAACTTTCCTTTCATACCTAATTCAAGAGAGCATTTCCCTACTTCCATGTTCACCAAATCATAACCACACAAAGAGGTTATTCACCACTTAGGAATGAAAGTCCATCTGTTAGTTATTATCTTTGCTGTACTGCAGCACTTCAGAATGAGTGCTTGGGAGAGACTTTAAATGCTGCACCCAGTCTTTGCCCCCTTCCAGGCATATGCAGATACCTAGGAAATGCTACCCTCTTTGGTCTGGTGAAAAAAAAATCCTTCTTTCTTCCCGTACGTTAGTGTAAGTTCGGTTGTGGATTTTTAGGACTAGGCCCAAAATAGATAGCGTGATTTATTGTATCTGAGTTATGCCAAGTAAATACCTCGATGTTTCCACTCAGTTCTAGGAAGAAAAGTCATCTTTGTGTAAAATACGTGCAAGCAGTTCAGTTGATCGCTCTCACAGGGAAATTGTGAATGTTGTTATACAAATCTGCATTTTGGTAATATTTACAGTTATTTAGATGGCTAAAACTTGTTTGTTCTCGTTTCAGCATCTAGAAGACCATACTAAAGAAATATCATGGCTACAATTTATCTTTAATTCCAGATTGCAGATTTTTTTTTATTATTATTAAAATCGAAGTTCCTGTAGATGACATTCAGGAAAACTTGATCAGCAGGGAATTTCCTGCTGTCTGAATTCATGGAGACAAGTTACGCCACTGCGATGATAGCCACAGGCTCCATTTGAGGGGAACTTGTTGTGATGCAGTGACTTAATGTGGCATTCCTGCCTGTGGAAGACAGATTAGGAGACTGAATTGCTGAATTCCTGGAAGGTGGTGGAATAACTACAGATAGTGAAACTAGCCTTTGCAGAAACTCACAGATGCTATCAGATGTGCAGAGCCACATTAATTTCAGTATTTTGTGAAAGGTGACAGAACTGTTCATAGAGCAAATATAACAGTTTATATGGGAACTGATGTGGGATTGTTGAATCTTGCTAAATTTTCTCAATTGTCACAATTTTTGTAGGCTTTTAAACTGCCTGCTCGCAGGCAAATTCTCCTTAATTTTGGTTCTTCAAAAAGCAGTTATTGTTATTTCATTCCAGCTAAAATCAAAAGCTGTTGTCTGCTAAGATCATCTCTTTGTGGTCCTTACAAATGGAGTCATTTCTTATTAAGAAAAAATCCAGGCCTACTTATTGCTTTGCAACATGGGCATAAAGCTTTGCTTGGGGCAAGAAAATAATCAGGAAAGTGTATTATTAGATGGTGAGCGTTATTCAGGGAGGGTGAGGGAACTTAAGGAAGGGAAAGAGAAAATATGTGGAAAGTAAATACCAGGGAGGAAAGAAGATTGAGAGGGAAGATGCAAAGAGAAGTCCTGCTGTATACAGGGATCAGGAAGCCATAGTGCAGACAATTTGCATGAATAGGGCAGTGGGAGAAAAGAGAAAGCAGAGAGAGGGTTTAAAAGAAAGGTGTGAAGATGGGTGTTGAGGCAGTGGTTTTGTTGGCATGGTCAGTTAATTTGGAGCCAGGCTTACCTCCAATCCATCCTGGTGTGAAGGGCTGAAGGAGCTCGTTTAGGATGACAGCCTCAGTTGGTTCCTGCAGGTGGTCCTGGAGCATGGAAAGTCCAAGTGAAAGGATAGACTTACGCTGGTTGTTCCTCATTTTACTGGGTGGTCAGTTGAAGTGCACAGTGAAGGATGGGTTTGAAGAAGGTTACAGCTGCTTATGGGTTCTTCTCAAGCAGGCTGCGCAGTCCCAATGATACAAAACTAGTGGGTAAAAGTGGTGATAAAAGGATATTAGGTAATATTTGATTGTGAGGTTCTCCCTGTTCTATCTCCTGCTTGTGGTGAGACCAATTTGCTGCACGTACATGGAAGGGCCTGCTATGCAAGTGTTACTCTACATCCTCAGCTCATCTTGTGAATCTCTAGTGAATAATCACTACAGGAAGTTACAAGACTTGTAAAAATGCCATTTCATTTCATTTTTCTCCAAACAGGTCTAGCCTTTTCATAAGTAAAAATTGGAAGTGTGTGTGCGTGTGTGTGTAGGCTTCTGGTTAAACCCTGCAGGGCAGTCTTCTTTTGCCCATAGGTCTCTATTGTTTGCCCTCTGACCCTCTGATGTATAACTTTGTTCTAGTTTTGGGGTGAAATTGGGAAGATTTTTATCATGACATGGTCTTTCAGAGATAACCTCAAAAATCAGTCTTGCTCAGGAGCTGGTCTTTAGTGGACTTTGAAATTGATGTGACGAATAATAGTTTTCTTTTGAGATCTCTTAAGCATGCACAGTCAGGGAAGAGCCTGGCAGGTGGATTAGCAGAAAACCTCAACTTGCACTTGTGTATGAAGTAGAAAATGTGGTAGACTGAGGTCTTTTGGATAATATATACGTTAACAGACAAGTTTAAATAAGAGAAGCATTAAGCTGCTTTGTTATATTCTTTCTGAAGTTTACAGCCCACATTATGGACTAAAAATTTAGATGTTTTTCCTGTCACTGTCAACCAATAAAATTTACTTTACAAAAAAAGATAAAGCTCTTACTCAGTGATCTAACACTTCAGTAATTTACTATCATAAAATAGTTTTTAAGTGCAAATGTTTTATCTTATGCCAAGCTGGACGCTAAAGATGTTTTGTCTAAAATATGAGATAATGGAAAGTGCATTGTGGCATGTGAATTACTTTAGCCTCTTGGTGGTAAATGTTTGCTTAACCAGAAAGGAATGTGTTGAGGTCCTTGCCAAAGGAAAGGTATTGCCATACTTTGCATTTAGAGTGCTGTAAATAAAGCAGTAAATATGTTTCTGTTCATGTGTGTTAATCCACAACTTACAAATGCATTCGTTTAATAAGACATGTAATATACTGCTATCCCTTTTAAAGGGTTTCAGTAAGAAGAGGTCGTAATTACTTTGGCTTGAGAGAAACATGAAACCAAATATTTTCATGATGATTTGAAGTAGAATGTGAGAGAATTTTTGCTCCGACTAAGTTTCCCTTAAATCCCAGGAACTCAATTCCTGGTTAACTCCAATGTTCCTCTTGTGTGCTGACTCCCAGTGTACTGCTTTTAATCACACATTATTGTAAATCATAAAGTATATAATTTCCTTCACCTATCCCATGTTGGTTTTGGCAAAAGAAAACACAACTGCATAATATGTTAATGATCAGAGCAGGTAGAGCAGCTGTGGGAAATACTGCACGTACTGCCTACAGTATATTTTGGTTTTGAACTTCATTTGCCCTTAGCTGATACAATAGCTTAGTGGTAATTTAATAATGCTGCTCACAGAAAGAATTGCATAACTCAGATTGCGGCGTAATAATATCAGAGCATCCTTTGGATGCCTCAGTTGCAGCAAGTGAAAGCAACGAGGTCCCTCTTTCAGAAGCCTTTGAAATACCCCTTCCTCTCCACAAAACCCCACATGGAGGTTTCTAGTTAGAGAGCTGGGAGAGAACATTACAGTTTGAGAGAGTAATTGTGGAGAGGATGCTCTGTTTCCTTTTCATTACTGTGGTACCATTTGTTATGTACCTGGTTTCAGTCTCCGGGGTGAAGAGGAGCCCTTTCCTGGGAAAGGACTGCACGTCCCAGTCCTGTGCCTCTGGAGCACACACGTGTGTGGGGATTTCTGCAGGGGGCTTCTCGCTGATGGTGCTGTAAGCAGGGGTTTGCTCTGGCATAACGGGTATTGTACCAGCTTTTAGAAATGATTGCTGCAGTGCTCCTGGATCAGAACAGGGGATCTCTCCTACAGAAACAGAGCTCTAGGTGCTCCAGTGTACCTGTGCTTTAGTGGTTGTTCAGATAAGCTTTTTATTTTATCTTCCTAGGGCTTCACTAGTAATTCATAAGCAAACGTACACTACTAACCATGTAAGTTAAACCTGTAGGGTTAAAGCCCATAAGTAAAGTATTAAATGTTATTTTTAATTTAGAATCAGATTTTGATAAATATATCAGTTTTGATAATGCTATGTCCTTATCTGATTTGCTAAAGATATTCATTAAGACATAGTAAAACATTTCAACCCTTAGAGAAATTTGACTTTCATTCTCCTTTTTTTCTTTATGCTTAGATGTTAGGAAGGTTTAAAAAAATTATGTAGTTGGAGAATAAGACTGGATATGTAATTTGAATTGAAAGGTAGTTCTTCTGGATATGGTATCACCTGAAAATCATGTGAAATGCCAGAAAGCCTTTTACTTTTTTTTTTTTTCCCCCGCAGCACATGTACATTACGTCCTTGCTAGAATTAAAATCCAAAGTAAACTTCCTTTTATTTTTAAGGTACAATGAACTGGATGCCAGTAGAAGCCTTCTAGACAATCTGAAAGGCAAAGTAATAATCGAGTATCCAACATTATTTGTGGTCTTGAAAACACTGAAGAATGACATGGTGGTCCTTGGCCAAGGTGAGCATATATTTATTTCCTGTTATGTTACACTTGGATATTTTAGTTATATAAACAGTAGTTAAGGATATTGCCAGGAATGAGCAATATGTCTTGTATTTCCTTCTGAAGCTAAAAGATTGCTATAAAAAAAGCTGTTATGAATGCTCTTGTCTTAAAACTGCTGGCTGATGGCATTCATCCCTGAACTGTATTGGATGTGTTTTTTCTAGCTTTGTTTACTGGTGCTTTACTGGGGATTTCATATATTTTTAGCCACTAAGGTGAAACAACTATTCAGGCTTGTGCTAATTTCTTTTTATGTAGCAAAGTTTGACAGAGTTAATTATTTCTAAAGCGACAGGCTGTCTGGGGAAGATGAGTTTTAAGTAATCCTGATAATCATGCAAAGGAATCATTCTCCATTATTTTCTAGCATAGCTTCTAACATTGGACAAATAATTCTGAGTTGTGAGATAGTTATTAGAAATCATAATGGCAGAGTTGCTTTTTGGGTGGGTTAAATGCACAGTGTTCTCTTTTAAAAATTACTTTGTTGAGGGAAAACTTTCATCTTGGAGTTAATTTGAAAGAGAATCCAGATCTAGCAGGAATTTGCTTTTAGTTTTTAAGTTAATTTCCATTTTTCTCCCCAGTATAAAGGCTTCATGTCCCAGCATCTGTTTCTGAAGCTAAAAGATTGGTGAAAGATATTTCAGCTGCTGAAATAGGGAATCAGTTCTCATCTCCTAGTAGCCCACCTAGTCACCTTAGTTATCATATCCCATACTTTTCAGTGATGGGCCAGTCTCTAATTCTTACAGATTTTTGCAAAAAAACTTGGAGATGTATTTGCAATTACTATTTCCCTGCAGCAGCTCAATCACGGCTCTATGTATATAATTTGACTGATGAAATACGGGACTGAGAATATTGTACCAGTGATACTGGACCTCCATGGAGTTTGGCTGTTCTGGCTAGATTACACTAAGTGATCCCCTAAGTGAGAGCAGTCTGCACACAAAGATAAGGCATGCAAAAATTCCCTGTGCTGTGCACTGCAAGGGCTTCTGAGAGTGAGACAGCGCGCCAGGGGATAAGGTAGGAGTCAGGTCTGAGTAACTGGGCCCTGTGATCCGCACCCTGGGAGCGCACATACAGACAGTGGAGGACGTGGAGCTGGGTGCTTTTGAGTTTATCCATTATTTCTTGGTCTAGGACCCTTGCTTGTCAGTACTCAGCTGTACCCCTATGATTTAGAGGTCAGGAGGGAATTACACTTGATTGACTCATGTGCTTTAGCTGTATAGGGTTGTGATTGTCTCCTGATCTGATAGGGAGGTTGTCCTTTTAAGGGTGTAGATTCAAGTAGGTGTTGATTGAACAATGGTATGTTGAGGTCACGGTGCTGCAGCACCTACCTGACTCTGTAAAAGGCAGAAGAAGAGGGGAAGGGAGATTCAGTAACAGCTGGGAGGTGCCCACAGCCCTATCACAGGGCAGTGCAAGTGTGTGTCTTGAGGACAGTAACGTTCCTGTGCTGCAGGAATCATTTGATGAGTAGTCATCCCTGCAGGGGTTCTGAGAACACTGACAGCCATTTCAGGTTTTGAGAACCGTTGATTTTTGTTGTTGTTGTTGTTGTTTTAACTGTTTCTACAGATTCCTTTAAAATAAATTTAATAGTTCCCTGTTAAGGTGTCTTGGGTATAACATAGCAAAAGTTAAAGCTAATGGCAAAAATATCACGATTTTCACAACTTTTATCATAACTTATTGTCATCTTCTTGGTTAAGATATTAATAATCAACTTCAGCCTTGAGTTAGGTTGGGACCCTGTGTTCTTGATATTGTTTCTGTTCAGAATAAAAGCCTGTGACAGTAGTTTTAGATTCTTTGAGGAAAACATGTTCACAACATGAATATAAAAGTTGGAGGACTTTTTTGTTGCTGTTACTCTGCCTGAAGACAAAGCACCACTTTAGTTAGAGTGTGTCACAATCATTGTGTTTTTCTTTTGTATGTCATCTTTACAGAATATAGGAGGAAAAAAACAGTTTTCAGTTTGCTCTAGCAGTTGCATTCACAGATAATTGCTAAGAGTGCAAATCTTATGTTAGCCTCCAGACTGTCCAGGGACAAGTCTGTTGTAACCAGAGAAGTATTTTAGCCCCTTCCCGTCTCCCAAGAAGTGACCTTTCTGCTACAGCATCTTCTCTGTTTCTTGCAGTCCAGTTTCTTTGCCATGTATGGCTTTCTGTAGCAGTAGCCCGCTCCTCCCAAGGCATCCATCCTGCTCTTGCTGATCCCATTGCCACCAGTGCTGCCTTTCCTCTCTGCCTGGTGGCGTGCCCGGAGGGACGAGGGACACTTGTCCCGCTCAGAACCTGTTTGGCTGACCTCCCTTTGCATTCCAGGCAAACAGCTGCCACCCTGATGAGTGGACGTGTGGCCGGGTGTCTCCTGAGCATGGGGACTCAGGCTGCCATAACCCTGCTGACCCTGTTTGCAAGGGACCCAGGGATGAACAAGAAGCAAAGCCTTGCGGGAATTTAATTGCTAAAATACTGTTTCCTTCCTGAGCAATCTCAGATCTACCCCATTCCCCAGGAAGAAGAGGGTCAAGTTTTCATAGCCACAGCAACAGGCACATGCTGGGGAAAGAACACCATTCTCCCGGAGATTCAAGTCGTAACCCCCAAGGACTGGGGGATAGCTGGAGCTGGATACCTTCAAAGAGAAACTGCTAGGATTTAATGAGTATAAAGCCCATTTCTCCTATTCTTCTTTTCAGAAATGGCTGAAACTTTCAACTATGTAAGGAAAATAATGATTGAGGAAGGAAACTGCCACTGAAAAACTTAAACCCAGAGTTATTCTAAGTAAACTGCAGATAGTTTTATGGTGAGAAGGATTGGGCAATCTTAATTTACAGGCCATGCTATCAGCACCGTACAAATATGCTCGTTTTGAGTGAAGACAGTCCATAATTCCTGTCAAATTTTACTGTAGCAGACAAAAGTAAAATCTGTCTGTTGAGCTTTTCTGTGAGTCAGAAGATTGCCACATTCTTTTATGTGATGTTTTGATGCTTGACTTGCTTAATAGGAAAAACTACAGGTGCTCTGACTTCAGCATACAAGGTCAGTCATGGCTGAAGATAGTAGGGGATTATGGAAGCTTTCACAGGCCTTACTTTGAGCATTACTCAGTACATATCTGGCATATAAATGATAATTGATTATACACTAGATTTAATATAGACAAAATGTGACCTCTGATGTTTCTGGGTGAAATGCTTCTATTTTCTTGAACAAATTCCTTGGAAACTGTACAGGTGCACACTGTGTCCTATGTATTATCCATGTTTGCCAGCTGTAGAACTTATCTTGACCAGACAGTAACTACTTCATCTGCTCCCTTTTGGTCACATTCTCTTAATGAAACCTCTGATACTAAATGTTCAAAAACATCGTTAAATTCGTGGATCAAATACTGAAAATAACAATGAGAGCAGAGTGTGAATCATGGGCCTGCTTTGCTGTAGTTTATTTTTGTGCTGCTTGAGTGTCACCAACCAGTGGCATTTGGTGACCTCACCACAAGGTGACCAGGGTCAGCGCTTGTTAAAGAAGGATCTGTGGGGTGTGAGTCTGAAGACCAGATTTGGAGATGAGAGTTTTGCTATATGATCTCAGCAGAGCACAATAGCTGTGCCCCAGAGCACAAGTTATTGTGCACCTTGAACTTCACCAGCCTTAACTTAAGGAGTTACATAGCTCATCGCTATCACTATCTTTGGGATGCTGGAACATGTGGAAGCACAAAGCTACATCATTTTAATTTTCAATTTCCATTTACAATTTCTCTGTAGCTCCACATCTTAACTGAAATGCTAGGAAAAGTGTAAATTATTTATAATTTCTTACAGTTGTGATATATGTATGTGGCATCCCAGAAAACAACATTTAAAACAAGTCAAAAAAATAATTTTAAATTCTCAGTAGCTGTAGAGTTTTGTGGGGGATAAATACTCTGCTTTCCTACTTGACTGAAAGAGCAAGATTTAAAAGGTAAAAGGAATTCCCAACATTGTCTTGCTTTCTCCTTCAACTATGAGGTCCTGTCCAGGGCTTTATCCCATGTCATGAGACTGGTTATGTCTTATGAAATAGCTGTCCTAAAGAAAAGTGTGATTAAAAGGAAGAGAAGATATGAAACTGCTTCTGTTTGATGAGCAAACAACATTGCTGAAACTAATTGCTTGTTTGTTTTTTGTGTTCTGTATCCTCAGATGGCAGTGAACCTGCAGAGAACTCAGACAGTGAAAGCTCATCGCTTTCATCTGTGGAAGAAGGGGAGATTCGGGACAGTTCATGACAGTTCTTTGAGAGAAGAGGATGGAATGAGCTTTTATTTTTTTAATTATTTAATTAAAATTTTTTTATACGACTGAATTCCTAGAGGTTTGGCTTAACTTCCTTTACTAAAGGGAGCACTCTCAAAGTGCTTGATTATTTTTGGATTTAATAGTGCATATTTAGGGATGTAAATAAAAAGATGGGGAATTGTGGTTCCAGAAAAAAAAAATTTATGTTTTGATTGAATTGCAGTCTTTATTGCACCATTGTTTTTCCTTTTTCCCTGACCAGCTCAGTGCCAAATTTTTGGGTTTAAATACCTGATCACATATTTTTATTTATATGTGAATTTGAGTCTTAGTGCTTAAATTTACTGGAAAAAAAAGTATGGTTGTTTCATTAGATCAGTTTCCTTTTAGAGTATTTCTGTGTAACACTGAGCTCCTGAAAATGGTCTTATGTTACTTTTGATCTTCTCTGGTGACATTTTGGGTGCTTGATGCAATACTTTTGTTCCTTACTTGGTTGCATCTTGTTTCATGTGTTAATGGACAGGTCAGACTATGTTTTCAGGGTGGCAGGTTGCTGTGTGTTTAGTCTTCTCTCCAGATCTTCTAAATTAGCATGGGTTTTTAAGTCGATAGAAATGGATGCATAGCCTGGCACTAATGCAAATAACACTGAACTTCTAAAGAATGCTTGTGTTATGCATCTCATATTCCTAGTACCTACTGAAGTTAGGTATTGTAAATACTTACTGGCATATCAGCTAAATTTACCTACTTAAAAACAAATAAATCATAAAGGAAAAAAAAATCCTCTACCGTATTGTCTGCTGACAGCTGTTAACTTCTGAAAAGATTCCTAGATCACAGACCACTTATCCTGTATCCAAGTCTCCTGTGCCTGAGGGGTCTGTTGGAGGATGAGAACAGCAATGCCACAAGTGGTGCCAGCCAGGTGAGCCCCTCTCCGCACTGCACCAGGGCATTCTCAGGAATCAGCCTTTGCCTTAGTTTTGCAAGGGTCTGGCCATTTGTAAAGTCTTCAGGACATGATCAGTCTAAACAGCTCTCTAAGGTTGCTGCTTCCTTAGTTCCCAGGCTCTGTCTCCTGCTTGGGACAAGCATCTTTGTGTGTTGGTGGCCTGGGGTGTGTGCTTTTGCACACACTAATTGCCACGAGGGTGGTATTTCAGTCATAAGTGTTCTTCTGCCGGTGCTGGTGTTGTAGGTAGAAACACAACAGAAAGCAGTAAGGAACTTGTGGAGGTAACAGGAGGCTGTGGAAGCAGTACAGCAGGGGTTTTAGGCTTCTGTACTTTCAGTCTGGGATTCAGGGCACCAGGCTGCTGGGTCCTCACCAGTCATGCTGCATGGAGAGGATTTTTGAGATGTTCAAAGTTTTAGAAGGTTGTTTGGGTTTTTTTCCCTTGTAAAGAAATTGGAGTTAAAAAGGTGTTTGCCATGATATCTCACTACTGAAGTTTCAGCAGAGCGTCAGACCTTTGTAGTCACATACTACTTTTTCTCCCAGTGGTATCACGTGTCCTTTCTCTTGTGTGTTTTGCAACCTCTGGTGAAACAGGAAAGTTTTTCTTCATGCCTGGCAGTAGCCACCTGTGCTCTATTTTCTTTCTTAGTCATTGTTGGTCCTCTGCCCACCTCTTGTTTCAACATTTGTTTTTTTAACCCTTTTTAAAGGACCAGGATTCCTAGCTATAGGTGCTGCTTTCATATTTTTTCAGTTCAGTGAAAGTGAATAAGCTTTTCCTAATCAGTGACTGCTGCACATTGACTTAGTAGCCACAAATTACTTTAGACCAGTCTTGAACTCATTCATAGTAATACCAATAAAAGAGCCGAATAGCAAAACTGCCACAGTTCATTTGCCAGAAAATGTTTCATCTGGAGTAAAGCATGGCATTTCTGTTGGATTCACAGCACAGTGAAAATGAGGGTGCTGCAAATAGTAGTGTTGATCTGCATGTCTCTGTGATTAGTCTTTGACTGAGGAGCACAGATTTGTGATTTGCATTACTTGCCTGTGCTCTTGGGGGTTTTCATTAATTGTACAAAAGGGTTTGCCTGTGCAGTTCTTTTTTCTTATATAAATCTACTTTAAGCTTCTTTGTGGGTCAAACACAGCATAATTTCTTTTTAAATAAAGATGCTGTTAAATCTGTCCTCCAGATTTAAATCCTTCCCTACCTTAAAGAAGGCTTTAAAAAATTATTAAGGAGCATTCCTCTGGTGGTTACTAGAACTGAAATTTCCCAGACGAAGCTGGGAATCATCTTCCAGAGTTCAGTCAAACTGAGAATAAAAGGCCTTGGTAGCATTTGCCATTCATTCCTAGGTTACTGCTTACCTATTTTTACAGTTACACTAGTTTGAACAGAGGTGATTCATCAAATACAAACCAAAATGCAAATCAAATATTTTATTCAGTTTTCCTAAGCTTTTTCAATTTTTCTTTAGAAAAAGAAATCAAAATTCTTAATGTTAGTGGTAATTCTTCATAATACTGAGGTTACTGATTTTATCAAAGTTTATGCACTCTTTTTCTAGGCAGATCTTTTTTAACACTTTCATAAGCAGTTAAGGAAAGTTCTTAGTTTCTTTCTGAGCGACTTAACGTGGAACAGGCCCCTTGTAATAAACTGAAGAGAGAAAAAAGCATCTTCTGTATTTTTAAATGTCTGGTCAAGCACTAGAAATTTAAGACATGGAGCTGAGACTGCCTAGAAGGCTTCAGTTGTGTCCATTTTGAAAACATACTATTGTAGTCATATTACACACAGATCCCTACAGGACTCTGCCTTGATTCAGAACAGATCATGTCTGTGAATGAAAACTGTGTGATGTTGTTTTAATCTTCGTCATTCAGCACCAGCTTGCGTTGAGTGCTTGATTTTATGCCTACTATGCTTACTCATTTATTTTCCTCTATAAACTATTTGTCACAGAAGGAACAAGCTATTTCTGTGTAGCGTTGTTACAGCATTTCTTTTAATGTTTAGACTTTTCAGCATGCTTGAGCTGAAGGACTATCAGCTTACAAAGAGTAAAGGCTCTTGTCTTGAATGAACACACTACTTAAAAAAATTAAAAGCTTAATGATGTCATCCCTTTCACAAACCTTAAAGGACAGAAATAGAGCATAGCTAAGCACACAGCAATAGCTGGGAGGTAGGACTGAGTCAGCCATGGGAGAGAACTTGGTTCTTTTCCTTTTTTGTATAACTTCCTGGGGGTATGAGGCATAATTGAGTTGTCATGGATAAAACAGCGTTCTACCTCTGTCAGTGTAACAGCTCAGTTTTGAATGAACACATTTGAATTCTAAGTTTTGCTGCATTTATCTTGGCATTAGGAATTGTTGATCCGTAGAGGAAAAGAGGGTCATGCCACAGAATGTGTGGCTGGCACTAGTCCTTAGAGGCATGCTGGACCAGTTTTTGTTACTCCCGTCAACAGTGCAGTTTTCCTCTGCGTTAGGGGAAAACTCTTCACGGTGCAGAACGTGGACTCCAGTCTGAAGCAGTACATGGATTTCTGAGTTCATGGGAGTGCTGATAGCAAGTCCCAGCTACGTGTTGTGTATCAGCATAGCTGGGATTCAGTCCTTGCCCTGCCAGATACGGCTGTTCTCTGTTGACATCTGTAGGAGCTGCAAATGTATAACACCGTGCAAGAGCAGGCTTTCCAAGGGTAGATATACAGCTGTGATGATGTACCTTCAGGCCCTGTTTAGTCACAAACATTTCATTCTGCTTGAAGTCCCACACTCTTTTCCTGAAAACATTTATTCTTCTGCCCTCCAAAGGAAAAAATATCTTGAATTGATGTTTATGTTGTTGCTATGACATTCAGTTAAACTGTATGCAGATGCAGGTTCTGTTAATAAGAGAAAAAGAAATGAACTGTGTACTTCAGTGAACAAAGATTACACTGTGTTTGTATTAAAATGTTGCTATGGTAGTGCATATGGTTTTATTTGCTGGAAATCTGTGGTGAAATGGAAAGAAGTCACATGTATGCAAGACAAGAAATTGCGGCAAAAATTACTCAAAAGAAATACTGAAACTGAAAGGGAAGCTACAGATAACATGTAAAACCACGTAAAAAGAGGGATAGTTGTTCTGCTGTCTGTGATTTGATAACAGAAGTGTGTTCTCAGTGTGCCTCAGCAGGTCTCAGAGACCCATGGTACAGTGACCTTGCTCTGGTGATGCTTTTGTTGTGAGAGCTTCTTTCCCTCAATGGCCCTGTGCATTGTAGCTTTTTTGTTGCTTTGGAAGCGAAGTTCCCCTGGCCTGGCCTGATTTCACCACCTCTAACTTTCCTGCAGAAAAGCTTTTTCAGGATATCTTACTATAGTAGGCTTTTTGGCAGAAAAAATCAATAGGGTGATAAAATATGGAAAGCCACTAGAGCTTTGCCTGCCTTTGGGGTAAGGGGAACTCTTTGTGAACTCGTGATAGAAACAGTGGATTTAATTCCTTTTTATTTAACTGGCACAGTAGTCCTTGTATTTATCTAATCCATTTGCATGAGACTTCTTTTTGCATCAGTACAGCTGTTCATGTGGTTGCATGACAAATCAGAATGAGTTCAAAATAATCTGCCAGAGAAGGAGGGATAGAAATGAGAAGGGAGAGGGAGTCTTTTTTTAGAGAATAAATGACTACACTGGTAGCTGGCTGGTTCCTGCATCAGTCCAGCTGGTGGAAAAGCAAAAGTGTTTTTAAAATCGTGTTGCCACTTTATTCCCATCATCTCTGTTCTGCCTCAAGGAGAAGGAAGAAACAACTGTGAAAGCTGCTTTTGCCTTTCCGTTCCTTGCTTCCAGGTTCTCTACTGGGTCTGTATTGTAGCTCCAGAACTTGTCTGTTTTGCCAAGAGTGCCAGTAGGGAGTAGAACTGTGCTGAAATGGGGTAAAAATTAAGTCAGTGGATGAGGTATAGATACTGACAAAAAAGAATGGATGGGTGGCATTAAAAGCTTGCCAAGAAGTCCCCATCACTTTCACACAGCCAGCAGGGGCAACCGTGCCCTGGGGACATCAGACCCAGCACCGCCAGCCGGGCAAGGGAGGGGACTGTCCTGCTCTGCTCTGCACTGGGGCGGCCTCACCTCCAGTGCTGGGGGCAGTTTTGGGTGCCACAGTGTAAGAAAGACATTAAACGATCAGAGAGTGTCCAGAGGAGGGCAACAGAGATGGTGAAGGGCCTTGAGGGGAAGCCGTGTGAGGAGCAGCTGAGGGCACTGGGTCTGTGCAGCCTGGAGGAGACTGAGCGGAGACCTCACTGCAGTTACAGCTTCCTGTGAGGGAAGAGGAGGGGCAGGCACTGATCTGTGCTCTGTGGTGACAGTGACAGGACCCGAGGGAATGGCCTGAAGCTGGGTCAGGGGAGGTTTAGGTTGGCTACCAGGAGAAGTTCCTTCACCCAGAGGGTGGCTGGGCACTGGAACAGCTCCCCAGGGCAGTGGTCACAGCACCAGCCTGACAGAGTTCAACAAGCATTCGGACAATGCTCTCGGGCCCATGGTGTGACTCTTGGGGTGTCCTGTGCAGGGTTGGTCTTGATGATCCTGTTGTGTCCCTTCCAGCTTGGCATTTCTGTGATTCTATGATCTAAATTCTCAGTGGTCTCTCTTTGTTGACCTTTTTTCCCAACCTCTACTTTCAGCTGTGCTCAGGCATCCATATTGATTTTAGCAGCATTGTTCCACTACAGCACAAATATCTGCCTCTGTAGAGAGGAATGCATTTTCCTGTTTCAAGTTCTTAATAGACTGCTGGTTTTACAGCCATGACATCTTGATGTCCAATTTTGTCAAGTTAATGAACTAAGTAGGAGTTGTTCTCAAACCTCGTTGGTTTGAGGTGCTGAAGGAAATGGGTAATTTCAGAGAAACTGGTGTCTTTGACTTGGCTGGTATACTGGGCTTCCTTTGATCTGACGTTCGGTGGTCTCAAAACACTGCTGGCTACTGCTGATTGTTTCACTCACTTAAATGGAGTCCATTCTGATCGAAACTGCATTCGTCAGGAGGTGGAGTAGTTAACGTACATGTCCCAGCTGGATTCCCATCTGGGCAAATGTGTGCACCCCACCTTTGAATTTCCTCTGACTAGTAAGTGAAAACTTACAAAAAATTGTGTAATGTTTTCCTCCTGGATGGTTGCTACATTCCATCCCATAAGTGGTTGTACTTCAAGACAGATGAAGTTGCTTATGTGAATGGTGCCTTGGGGTCTTTCAGGATCTTCTCCAATATAAATTGTGTACATAGAAGTCATAGCTCTGTAGTTTTATGGGGGGGAACCATCTACTCAGTTTCTTGGTCTTGGTCTTGGTCTTTACAGCATGATAGACAGATGCTTATTGTATTATTCTGTTGGTTGGAGTCTTTTTTTGCAGGATTTATATTTTCTAGACACCAAGTCTCACTGCAGTTCAATGCAGTTTAGTTGTCTATGCATTGGAGTGCATTTTTAGGTATCTCCAAAGCTAGTTTTGTGTCACTGCTTTCACTGTGACACCTCCAGGTTTCTGTGCGCTGTTTCATTTGTGGCTATGTAATATGCAGGAAAATGCTGCGAAGGTGAAAATGGGGACATGTCTACATGAAAGAAACTGGCTTGAGGCAGAGCAGCTGGTAAAACTATACAGCCTTCCCTTGCTGTGTGCTAAGCACTTGGAGCCCTGCATCGAAATAGTTTCACTGATTAAACAAGTGAGCTAAATTGTGCAGATGCATTTCTGCAGGATCAGCTCAGAAGGACAAGCATCTGCCGAGAGCTAGCCTCTGGTGTGACACATTTAACTGCTTCTGGGTAGGTAGGTAGGTTTGACTTCCAACCATGAATGACTGCCCACTGCAAACTTTTTTGTTTCAGTCCTCAAGACGTGTGAAGGATTCATGCAGGTTCATTGGACTGGAAATCCTCGTGCAGCAGCCCCGCTGATCACAGGGTCACTGCCTGTTCTGCACAGCCCGGTGGCTGCCCACGAGTAGCAGGGGGATGGGGCTGTTCCCAGACAGTGTCAGCTGGAGGGTCAGGCAGCCCAGGGACTGATCTGCCATGGGCTGAGCTGTGGGCTCTGCAGTAATTGGTGTGTGGATAAAGAGATTCTCACAGCCCCGTGAGGGTTCAGGAGTAGCTCGGCTGTCCCACTGTCAGTACGATATCAGCTTTTCCTCCACCTGCTGCGCTTCAGGAGAGTGAGCTGGCAGCATCCCACAAAGACTGAGTGTAGTCATGGAAGTCTGTCTGTGTTCCTGCTTTTGTTTTGTTTCCTGTCATGGAGCATTTACGGAAGCTGAAACTTTGTCTTCACTCTGTTGCCTTCAATAGTAGGGAAGATTTTATGTGTAACCTTGATATTATAGCACTTACCACCATCAAGCCCTTGTAAATAAGCGCGGGGAATAGAAGGCTACGCATTCCTTGGATCCTAAACCTGTAGTGTGAGAAACGCTCCTTGTGGCGGCAGCACCGGATTCGGCCGAGCGCCCCGTCCCGGAGCGGCGTGGCCGTGCCAGCGGCTGGGAGGGGAGCAGCCGAAGGACCGGGGCGGACAGGAGAGGGGACAGGAGCGGGGCTGCTGCGGAGGGGACAGTGCTGGAAGCTGCGCTGAAGGCTGCGGCAGTGCCGCTCTCCCTCCTGGCCTGTCCGGGCTCCCCCGGCTCTGCCCGGCTCCAGGGAGCTCCTCACGGTGCTGGTGGCTTTACGTTCAGGTTTGAATTCCCTCCAAATGACAGCTTCTTATCATGTACGTTATCATGTTCCTCATCTCCTAGTATTCCTCTGGAAGAAGAATATTGATATTTTAGTTTTTGACAAGAAATACAATTATAGTTGTGCTCATTTCTTTACCTGTAAGCCCTGCTGCTGCACTTCATGGAACCTGAGCTTATAATCCTTTACATATCCACACCTACTACTTAGAAGGTTTTTTTTATTCTGCTGGAACAACAGAGGATATAAAGGTTTCAAAGCAAGTGCAAAGATCACACACAAAAAATGACAGTGATTCCTTTTATAGTGTTGTAAAAGTAGTTTTGCCATGTAATTGTGAAATGCAAAATAGAAGAGAGGACTATAGAGATGATGATCAGTTGGTGTGACAGCCCCACTTTGGAAGACTTGAAGGTTTTTTTTTTGGGATTCATTTTACTCCTTTTATATCAGGATAACTTCACTTAGTATATTTTACTCTTATGTTTATCTGACCTGCCTCTGCAGCCGTTATTCTCCCAACAGTACATTTTTTCCAGCGAGCAGAATCCAGAAGCACTCCTTTATTTGGGGAAACATGGAAAAATGCATGTGCAGGGTGTAAAGCCCAGGGCCTGGCTAGAACCACACTTCAGGCAGGAGTCGGCAGGGCTGCTGTTTGTCCATGACGTGTGTGGTACAGGTCTCTGTGTACAGTATAGTTACACATACATGTGATTTTTGGGGAGCTGTTACTTACGTTGGTGTGAAGATGGATGTCATTCTGGTGTGACAGGGGCGATGGCGAGGAATGTGCCTGCAGCTGCTGGGTGTCTGGGAGCAGTGTATCCTCTTCCTCTCCCTGCAATAACCCACTCTGTAAATCTGGTGGTTTCTCAGCGAGCAGCTGATGTAGTTAAGTGTTCAGTGCTAGATCGACATAGAAGCCAAACAAAAGTGCTTCCTTGCGTTTTACCCTTCTGCTGTCAACAAATGTTGTACAGACAAGTCTAGGTACAGCTGAGACTGGTGGCCAGGTGGTGAATTCCAAAACAGCTCAACTTTTGAATGCCTTCAGGGAGAAAACTTGACTGAGCAGAAGAGGGAGGGCTGTAATTTCTCAGGCAAAGCATTAGCTGCCAGAGATAAGCTTCTGAGATATTTGGCTTTTTATTTTATTGAGATATTTATGTCTAATTAATAAAAAGTTGACCCTTAACCAATTCTGCTTGTAACTAATGACACTGGATGACACCCCTTCACAATTCTAAAACCTCAAAATCAGTCTGTTTTTTATGAGCAGTACCTTTCTTACTAAAGATTGTGGGAGAGTATTTTGACAGAGAAATACCCACACAAGGAGAAGAAAATAATACCCTGTTGCAGGTTTCCTTTTATCTGTAGCACAGCTTTAGGCTAACCAGAAGAGTACAATGTTGGATGCTTTCTCAGATCCTGCTCTAGTTCATTTCTTTAAATGTCTTTTTTTTACTGCATGCCAACTAGCTCCCTTGCTTAGCCAAATGTCATCTGTGTCCCACAGAGTAAAGTGTAATTGCATATTTAAAAAGTGGGAAGGGGAAGTGAGGAAAAGAGTAGCTCCCTTGCTTTCTCTATTGGACAAGTACTTGAAATTCCTCACATTCTTCTCTTGTTAACAGTATGTTTACTTTTCATCACTGGGTTATTAGGATTAACAAAAGTCATTGCTTCAAGCTCATTTAATTTGAATTTAGTGAAAGCAAACTACCTCCTGCAGCCCGTAGGAAGCATTCCTCTGCCATAGAAATGTATTAATTTGCAAAAAGCAGCCACCAAAAAAAACGTGAGACCTGACGACCACTTTCACCCAATGTTCAACATCACCGTGCATGTACTGCATTCTAATGAAGTACCTTATGTTGCAAATTCCAGGACAGTTTGAATAATCTGGCAGTCTAATTAACATTTCAGTCTATCAAAGATTTGCATTCAGTGCCAAGAAGCTCTTTCTGTGTATACTTTCTAGAGCATGGGGTTGCAGACTGCAGGCACCCCCTCAAAACATCATTTACCCAAAGAATTAGACTTGGCTATTTAGTCCAATGCTGCATCTGCAGTAGAACTTGTTTTAACGTTCAGAGAATCCAAACCTTTCAGAATTCAAAGTTTTCACAGAAAGCTCTTGCATGTGCTGTATTTAAGCCTGTTGCCTATCAGAGTGCTCTACTAAGAGTAGTTAGGTAAATATTTCTTTATTAAATGATTAATTCCATAAATAAATTCTTTTAATTCATTGAATATAAAATTAAAATCATTTACAACTTATTCCAGTATTACAGGGGCTGGAAGGGGTAAAAAAAACTCAGAGGAAACAAACAAAACAAAAAGCTACAGTTTGATAAATAAAATACTCAGCTTTAAAACAACTGATTTCTGTTTGCCATTAAACTACAGTTGGTACATAATAGCTGCCACTGTGAACACCCCACAAGTGCCCACCTCAGGAAGGAATGTAACTTCCAACTTAGTTGGGAAAGGGTGGGAGAAGATTGAAGAGAGGGGGAGAAGCATAGTGTTAAATTGAACAGGATAGAAAAGTTTTCATAACCAGAACAAAACATTTATCTGATCACTTACAAACAGAAAACAGTATATAATTAGATAAGGTGCTCCAAAAAGAAGCAGTAAACTTGCTCCAGTATTATGAAGCTTTAAGTATGCTTAAATCTCTGTTGCATTAGTGTCCAGTTGCACAGTGCACTCCTGTAACATCTCGATATTGCCCTCAAATGGGCAAGGCACCACTTCCATCAAAGGTCCTTTCTCCATGGCTGGGTACTTCAAAATTCTGTTTGCCATCCCACCCCCAACACGACTTAGTCCCTAAATTTATGAATGTCGTTGACTAGTCTGTAGTAGGGATAGGCTTCATTTGCATGCGGACAGTTGTAGCTGCATCGGCAGGACTGGATCATCATGACACTCTTGGTGAAGGTTTCCCCGTCATCGCAGCGGAACCTGACCTTGACAGTCCTGGTCTGCTGGGGGGTGCAGCACCTGCCATCCACGCAGGAGCCACAGTACTTGGGGCGGTACTTCTTCACGCTGGAACATCCAGCATAAGTAAACTTCACTGGGGAGGGAGACTTCCTTGTCTTGGTACATTTCTTTCCCTTCTGTAAAGGAAAGGCAGTGACATTATTAGCAGGAGATTCTTTTCCAGCCTTTACCCCCTACCTTGAAGCAGCTTAGAGAGAAGAGGAACACCAGAAGAGTCTGTATTTACCTTTAGGGAGGCATAGCTGGGCTGGCCACATGGCCTCACTTCACATATCCTGGTCTCTTTGATGAGCTTGCAGTCAGGATTGTCATTTGTCACCCTTGTGGAGATGCCAGTTCCACATGTCTTTGAGCACTGGGACCAAGAGGTTGTTTGCACGATGCATTTGGGATTCTCAAAAGCTCGGCTTTGTGGCTCGGATCCAAAAACTGGAAAAGGAAAGGAGGAGTTAGTCTAAATATTTTCTCTCTCTAGGTTTCTTTCTTTCCCTTGGGGTCTAAGGAGTCATATAGCCACCCTCTGGCCTCCTCCCCTTAACTGTCACCCAGATAAACCCACACTCACCAGGTAGCATTTTCAGGCCTCCCTTCACAATGGCAATTAGCTCATTGTTCCTGGTTAGTTCGCCTTCGGAATCATCCGGACCGAACTCTTTGCTGAAAAAGCCTTCCAGCTCCTCCAGTGCATCCTTGCTTTCGTCACAGACCCACTCCTCGCAGCACTGCCCGGGGACTTTGACCAGCCTGGGGCTGGAGCAGCCCAGGTTGGGAAGAGAGAGCTCCTGCGGGCAGAGCGGGATGCAGCCCACAGCTCCATCTATGCACGTACACTGGTGTTTACAGTTCGGCTGGAAGCTCTCGCCGTTCTGGTAGATTTTGGAGTTATATTCACACGGTCTTCCCTCGGACTGTGCTGCAGAGATCAAGAGGAAGGGAAAGAAGGGAGTGAGCGGCGGGAATCGCTGGTTTAAGCACAGGTATTTGCTGGTTTGTTAAACTCAATGTACGGCGGAGCTCCCTACAACCCCCCGGGGACGCGGGGCCAGAACAATAACTTAGTCAGGAATCACTTTTCCTTATGTGCGTTTAGCGGAGCCCAGACATACTGAATCGCATTCCAGACTGCTGAAGTCATGTGCCTTTCTGCCAAGCTACCGACAACAAAGCATAACCATACATGGGCTCGAAATTACCGAACCCCGGCACCGCGGGGCGCGGGGTCCGTCCCGGGGGAGCGGGGTCGCCGCTTACCTCTGCAGATGCCCTTCAGGGCGGCCGGGCTGGCCCCGAAGTTGCACTCCAGCCCCTTGGTGTGGTCGCAGGGCTGCGATCGGCTGCAGTCCTCGTTCAGCTGCTTGGCGCAGACCTTGCAGCAGCCGCAGCCGTCCGGCACCAGCCCCACGCCCGGGGCGCACTGCGGCGCGGCCGCCGGGCACTGGCACACGGCGGGGCAGGGCGAGCCCAGAGCCTGCGGAGCGGAGCGGAGCGTCCGGTGAGCGCCGGGAGCCGAGCGCGGCCACCCGCCTCCTCTCCCTCCCTCTCCCGGACCGCGGGAAGAGCCGCGGCACTTACCAGGCGGGCCAGGCAGAGGAGAGCGGCCGCCAGAGCGGGACGGGTGCCCGCGGAGCCCATGTCCAGCGCCGGTGCAGCGGGAGCCCGTGTGAGCGCAGAGCGGGAGCGCGGCCGGCGCGGTCTGAGGCGGCGGCGGGCGCCGCGGCCTTATATAGGGCGCGGGGCCGCCGCGTGCGCCGCGGCGCTGACNGCTGCTGCTGCTGCTGCCGGGCGAGCGAGCATCCGAACGATTCCCGGCGCGGCAGAGCCCGGGAGCCCGGCGATGCCCGGCGGCACCGACGGGCCCGGCTTCCAGGCCAGGAACGGGATGGCCGCGCAGCGAACGGCCCCCGTCAGCCTGTGCATCCCCGGGTTCACTGTCCCTCACTCAAGCTGGGCGCCCTTGGATTGTATTGCCTCGTTGAAGTTTAATATTTGGGGATAGGGAGGAGAGTTTTAGCTTCTGTTGTGGCGTCTTTTCTTTTCCTGGCTGTAAGTACTTCCAGATGGGATTTAGACCCCAGACGTAACAATATTTCCATATTTGGTATAGCAGTAGCCCGCATTTTTCACATTTTTCTGCTCTGTTATCCAACCACAAAGCATTCTTGACAGCTTCAGATGTTGTTAAATATAGCCTTAACTTCTGTTCCCAGGGCAGGAAATTCTTTGGAATTCCTGTTTTTCACGCAATCTGTCTATCATTATTTAGGAGATCTGTGCTGGAGGAGCCAACTGGCGTTCTGCTGCAGTTCGCTCCTTTATTGAAATAGCCCAGCAGTTGGGTCTGCTGCCCAAAGGCGTTGCAATGAGTCCCCATTCCAGGGATTTTTCTTTACAAATGAGATTACTGTTCCCAACAGAAGTTTGGGGTTTTTTCTTGTCGCCTTCAAGGCTGGAAGGTAGAGAAGCGGATTCAAAGGAGAGGCGAAAGCTTGCAAACACCCCTCCAAAGGCCATGAAATGTG
>VZTG01008007.1:377143-414064 GCA_013397845.1 Melanocharis versteri | reverse complement strand
CGCTGTGGACGGGGCAGCCTGTCCCGCAGAGGGATGCCGTGACCCCCGGGACGGGGCGGTGCGATGGCTGTCCCGCCGGGGACAGCGATGCCGCTGTCGGCCGGGCTGCGGAGCCCGGCTCCTCCTCCTCCTCCTCCTCCTCCTCAGGGATGTCCCCGCGGCCCTGGCCCGCCCGGCAGAGGGGCTCGTGTCCTCAGCACTGCCGACCCTCCTCCCGGCCGTGTCCAGGCCCCTGCCCGGGCTAGGTCTGATAGAGAGTTCCCCGTGTAGGGCTTTTCCCCTCCTCAGTTTCTTGTCTTCATGATTTTCTTTTCGTTCAGGTAAATTGGCTCGACGTTTTGCTTTGTGGTGGTTTGGAGAGTTGGGAAAGGTATTGAGATGAAAGCTCTAGGCACTCTTTGCCCAGAACTTGTGCTTCAGAAAGCGGCAGTGGTTTTGTTCATTACTCGTATGCCTCAAAATTTGCCCAGAAACAGCAGCTGAGCAGGAAAACCAGTCCTCAGTGACATGGAGCTGTCTCTGGAGACTGCCAATTCATACCATGTAGTGCCATTTCTGATGACAGGAGTTGTTTTCTGTGCCCATCAAGAAGTGGAGAGAGACCACCAGCGAGCTTTGATGGCTGCCAGTAATGGTAGTAATGACTTTCCACCCCTACTGATTTATCTGAGCCCCAGCTGGTGGCAAGGAGGAGCAGGGCTCTAGACTCTATCCACTACAGTGGGCTTCCTTTGGTTTTACAGGTGTATGAGTTTTTCTGTGGTGCTTCAGTTTTAAAAATCCAAAGTACTTTTTAGATGGGGAATCCGACTGGTACTTTTTCCTCAGGATGACTCTTTACACAGCAGCATTATGATAAGGAGGAAAACATTAATGAAAATTTTCAAAAAATTTCAAAAATTTTGAAAAAGAAGAAGCTAACACACTGTTGCGTGTGTAAATTGACCAGTTTTGCTTTTCAGGGATTTGTGCAAACACTTGTTTGTTTAATTACATGTAATTTAAGGACATGCACCCGAGCATTTGGCTTTGATCTATTACTTTCACAACATTCAGCAAATGCCACAGGAAAAGTCAATGAATAGCGCCTTTTCTCACTTGGTTTCGTGTCTTACCACACATTCACACAACTTTGATGGGAAACTAACTGAACCTACATTTGCTCAAGAAAAGGTCACTTCGAAAGCTTTGAAGGACCTTTTAACAAACCTGTCCTGAATTTCAAGTAGTTGACAACACTTGAGATAGGTTGAGTTTCTTTGGAGTTCAGGTTAGACTGTGACCCTTTCCCTGCACACACTTCCCTGTCTTAAACCATGACCCAGCATTTACACTCCAGGCTGTATCTACATATCCTGGATGTACATCAGGAAACAGGAAGAAGTTTGGAGTATCTTCCTTTTTTTAGATTTTGTTCAGTGTAATGTACTGTTGCAGAACTTTGTTGGCCTGCATGAACTGGAAAATAGTCTCTGCTTCATGTCATGAAGAGTATTTTACTGGTTTCTCACTTTTTGTGCTGTAGAGAATTGCTGGGACCTTGGCTAATGCAAAGCAGGAACTTGAAACTGTTGGCTTATGTAGCAGCTATTACAAATTTACTGAGTATATCCTGTCATTTTCACAGGCCTGGGTCTCTCCAGGGAATGGACTTTCCAGAGAAACAAATCAAGAAAAAAATAACTGGCTTAATTTCCCTCCACCCAGCACCAGTTTTTCCCAGCTGTACATGGGAACCATGGAGCAGCATGAAGGGCTGTGTGCGACAGAGGCTCCCCCAGGTGCTCCCACTGACAGTAAGTATCCAGCACCAAACTGGAGCACACCAGAGGTTTACAACCATGTGGACTCTGGAGAAAGATCTTATTAAATCCAGCATCCAGCCTTTTTTTTGTACTGAGCTTAATTTCCTCTTATTCTCTTTTTCTTTTGCTGATCCATTTCTGTGTGTTTCTTCCATCTCTCCTACTCTTTCTTCTCTTTTTTCCTGTTCCAGTATTTTCCCAGCATCCTTCCCTCTTCTGGTATGTCCTGGTTTTGGCTGGGGTAAAGTTAATTTTCTTCCTAGTAGCCAGTACATTGCTGTGTTTTGGATTTATGATGAGAAGAATGTTGATAGCACACTGTTTCAGTCATTGCTGAGCAGTGCTTGCACTAAGTTGAGGACTTTTCAGTTCCTCCCCCTACCCCACCAACAAGGCTGGGAAGAACAAGAAGCTGGGAGAAGACAGCAGGGACAGCTGATCCCAACTGGCCAAAGGGACATTCTGTATCCTATGACACTCGGTCAGTATATAAACTAGGGGGAAGCTGGCCAGGGGCCACTGCTTGGGAACTGGCTGGACACTGGTCAGGGGGTGGTGGGAAATTGCATTGGGCATCATTTGTTTTTTATGTTCCAATTTTTTTATCATTATCATTATTATTATTATTCCATCCTTTTCTGTTCTATTAAACGGTCTTTATCTAAACCCATGAATTGTACTGTTTTTCCCAATTCCCTCCCCCACCCCGCTGCAGTCGGCGAGCGGCTCTGTGGTGTTGAGCTGCCTGCCGGGTTAAACCACGACAGTGTTTACCTACCTTGGGCTGGGCCTCTCCCGCTGCCTCTGCCAGGCCGCTGGTTCCTGCTGCACTAAATCAGTCCTCCCAGAGTCAATGGCTCCTCTCAGTCACTCACAGGAGGTGCAAATCCAGTGGGGCAAATTAAGCATAGCAATGCACAGGCAGAGCAGCCAAGTAGCTAGGAGGCTTCGGCAGCTAAAATTCAAGTGGGTTCAGAAGTTTTTCCTTGCTTTGATTTGCTCAGAGTTTATGCTGAATTCTTTTGAGTATGGCATTTCCTATTTGTTTTCTTCCTCTTCCCTATTGCACTCCCTTCAGCTGTGCTCATGCCTGTCAGTTTTTGTACAGTCTGTGCCTTGCTTGTGGTTTCTAATATGTGGGGGGTTTGCTTTGCAGTATTTGTGCAGTGAGAGACACTGTGCTCTGTAAGTGTGCTGCATTTTCCTCTGGCTGCTGTCAAGGTGTCATGGAGGTTCCCATTGTGTGGAAGTGCAAGGGGGACTTGTGAGCCTCCTCATCCAGCAGGGAAACAGAGAAGGAAAATCTGATGTCATATTCAGTTGTGCTGTGTTATTTCTGCTTCAGTGTGTGAGCTGCATGGCTATACTTGCAGCTTACATGGATACAAGGGTACCTGCGACTTACGTGGACATAAGGGACACAGCAATGTGACAGGGGCAGGAAGCATCCCCGCTGACAGTCACAGTCAGCATGCTCCTGTTGAACCCCTGACGGGCAGTGTGTCTGCTCTGCATGGCTTCCTCACACCGAGCTGGATGCAGAAACGTGCAGCAGTAACAGCCAGCTCCTGCTTAGCTCCTCCCCAGTCAGAGACTCAAAATGCCTTTGTCATGGTCATTCAAGGATCTGACTTTAACTTTATTTCAGCACCAGTGACTACATTGCCTCAGTGAGATGGGTGAATTACTTACACATGTTCACTTACTCATGCAGGTGTACTTCAACTCTAGGCTACAGCCAGAAGATGCAGTTTGCATCAAGCACATCCCTATAGCTGAAGTTTGCAATGGTAAGACTATTGTGGGCTGTGTCTCTCCATGCCACAAAATAAAAATCATCAGGTGGTCCTAGCTAGCACCTGGCTGCACATGGATTTCTTAGTTATGTCTATTGTTTTCATCTCCTGCAGGCGTGAAGCTTGCAGAAGGTAGCAATATAGCCTGTAATCTCTTTATAAAGTCCAGAAAAGAATTCAGAGCTGTGTCTCATGACTTTCATGAAGGAGGCTGAGGTGTCAGGGGCATACACAGGTTCTTTCCCAGCATCTGCTGAGATAAAAGTCTCAGACAGAGATCTCACTGCAGAGAATTAATCATCCCAAGTGACCTCAGTAGAAACAACTTTAAACTTTGGTCTTCAGAGTGCAGGATTTCCCAGGGGAGCAATGCATGTGCACTGACATCTGCTAAGACAAAATAACCAAGCTCAGAAGAAAGTTGCTCATGATCAAATGGAGTTACTGGAGCCAGCTGAACCTGAGATTGCAGTCAATTGGGCTGTGCCCGAGAAATCCTTGATCAAAGCACACTTCCAGGCTGTGATCCATAAGGGCTGTCAGCTGCTGTCTGCCTTAGTCTGCAGCTTAACTGCACCTCGGAGACAACCACCTCCTGCTTGTACCTGCATTGTGGGACTGCCTTTCCAGAACACGGTCTCTTTGGTAGGTTCAGGTTTGTTTGTTTTCTTTTTCTACATTAGAGATATATTACAAACTCTTCCCAAAGGTACTTTCTTTCATTATCATTAATAATCACAACTACATTTCCTTACGGTTGGTCTGTGTTAAAGGTACAGGAACTTTTTGCCTTCCTGCTGATGCTTTCCCTCCCTCCTTCCTTGCTGTTTATGACCTGATGGAATAGTTTGCTGTCACTGATCTGTGGACATTCAAAGAAGTTGCCTAACCTTTGATTGTAATAATAGGTTTTAATAGCTGTTTTCTTGAAAAAAAGAGAGAGTATTAATTAATTATTTGTTTCTTTGCATGCAAATGGGAGGAGAGGCCTGCTCTGGCAGGATGCTGAACATGCTCTGCACACAGTGCTTTCTGTCACTTACTGTGCTTTCCAGGCTAGCTGCTGGAAATGTCACAGGATTAATTTCAGAATCCCCTGAGGTGCCTGTTGGCTTTGTCCAAAATCATTACTCGTTCTCTGCTAGGTACTTATTCTCTGTTACTAAAATGCCGTGAGACTTTAGCTGTGTTTGCTGCATTACTGCTCATTTCTGTTCTGCTCCATCTGGACTCCTGCCCTTTCCCTGCCGGAGTGTTATGTGAGCACCTTGCAGTGGCAGCTAGCTGTGCTCTTCTCTTGGGCATGCTTATTTCATGAGCTAAATGATACAAGGAAGCCAGCCACAACCTCCTCCAGGGACACTCCACTGCTGGAAAGCAGTTCTTCTGCCTCTTGTTTCCAGTCTGTGATAGTGCAGTGGAAAAATCAATAGCAGACAAATAATTAGACACGATGTCATCCTTGCAGATAGGGAGGACTTGCAGGCAGACAGCAGATCATGTATGTGCCTTAAGAATGCTTGTGGAGATGGAGTTATGATCCAAGAATGTGCAAATAGCTGCCCATCCCAGTGTTACGTGCCTGTGATTGGGAAGAAATGCTAAACCATCTCTAGACTTGATAAGCATCCAAACACAAAAGAATAGTCATATTATGGGGAGCTGGTTGGGGTGATTTTTCTAGGTGAGCAAAGAAGAAACTACATGAATGGAATCTTTCTTTACCTTCTCTCTGCTGGGGGCTAAAATAAAACTGGATGGAGCCAGCTGGTGAGAGCTGGTGGGCTGCTCTGAGGAAGGGTCCACACATGGTCTCCATCCAGCAGCTGTGTGCAGAGCCTCAGGGAGAAGGACACCTCTTTGAGCCAGCCAGGAAGCCTTCCTACTGCCCACTGTTTTCCCAGGGACCAATGTCCTCAGGAAGTAAAAGGTTAGCAGAGGCTATCAGCAGGCTACTTTGGTGTAGAGACTTTTTTACGATTGCATTAACATCACTTTTCCTGTTGTTGTACATAAGTTATGGCTCCTAGTGCCAGTGTTGAGATGAAAGCAGAAGCTCTTCTGCATGGAGCAAGCATTAAAAGCTAGCTGATACATTAACTGTAAAAGAAAATTAGTGCTGGCCACCAGCTATTTACTTTCAGAGAAGTTTGCTTTTGTGTTTTAATTGTTTTAACACTTTGCATCTGTCTCTGTTCTTTTGTATGCCGTCAACTACGTGTTTGCCGCTGTCCTCTCTCACTGCCTAACCAGGAGTCTGCTTCTGAAACCCCCACGAGCTCAGATTTCAGACTTACAGGATAATTTAGAGAGAAAGCAGAGCAGAAAAATGGTGGATAGGATGGGTCTTTCAGGTGAGCAGTGTGTGATAACACGATAATGTTTGTAACTGGTTGTGAAAGGGGAGCCTCTGGTTTCAAGGATGTACCTATGCAGCCTTTAACCGTGCCATGTCAAAATAAAAATCATTGATTACAATTGTGCCTTGCTTGTGCTGCTAAAAACACTTCTAGATTATACACACAGAAAACAGTAAATATTTAATGTACAGGTTTACTTTTCCTGGTTTATAGAGAGCTCAGTGGGTCTGACAGAGCAGCTAGACAGATGTGTTTATAGCGCGCTCCCCGGGCAGGCACAATGCTGCAGTGTTTGGCCTGCGAGCTCTGCAGGGACGTGCTTAAAAAAATAAAAGTGTTTCATTTACATTGGGGGGGGAAAAAATCCTGAGAATGTTTCTATTAATATTAGCTGGTGTAAAATCCCAAATTCTACATTTCAGGCCTTACATACTTCAGAAATAGAGGACTGGATGGTCAGGATGTGGGGTAGGAAGTGTTTCCTCGCTTATGTAGCCAGGGAAAGGGACAGTCATGGTGGCAGTTCTTCTGGCAGGAGAAGATGGTTGTTTCTGAAATGCCCCTGATGAAGGTGGGGTGTGAAATATAGAGTTCAGGAGTGAGCACAACAAGGCAGCAAAGCCTGTGCATGGGGAAGCGTGGGTAGGTGGGGACGCAGGCCAGCATGCAGTGCTTGTGGTTTTCCATGAACAAGGAGCTGGTGCTCAGGACCACAGCTGAGATCCTGGATGTTTATTAGGAGGCACATTTCTAAAAGATGAGAGGAGCCAGATGCTGTGGGGAAAGCCAAATGTGCAGAGCCCTCCCCACCCAATAGGATGGACACACCTCCCACACACATGAGATGCTGACAGGAATGGCTGGGAACCCACTTCCACATTCAAGAAGATTTTTTTATATGTTAGTTTTGACATTGGTTGAGGTCTTTTCTGAGGACTAGCTTGTCTTCAATTATACTGACATTAAGGCTGATATATCTAGTCAAAATTAATGGCATCAATTAATTAGCACACATTAATTAACTGAAGCAACTGACATTTGGGGTTTTGGAAACGTCCCAAGGAATGGGTGGCTGCATCTGCCTCTCTCTGACTTCCTCAGAAGCTATACTTGGTTGAGAAGTGAGTTTATTTCAATAATCGGATTAAATAGTTGGCAGCTCTTGAAGAAAAAATAACCTTAACTTTTAAAGGGAGATCTTGGGCTGATTAACTTCTCAGAAAAGTTTTCTGTTGAAAAAAGTAGAATTAGGAAGCAGAAGCCTGTCTTAGGGCTAGCTGAGCACTTTATGATTAAATATATATATGTATGTATAAAAAAATTCAATAGTCATTTCAGGTGTGTGTGAAAGCCAGGAGTCCTGGTGAGATGGCTTTGCTTTCTCCCCAGCTTCACCTGCCGAGGACATCTTTCCTGACTGCAGGGGACCTGCCATCCTGGTGACACATGGGATGGGGCCGTCCCATGGGCACCTGTTCGGTGCAGGACAGCATCATCCTGGTGAAAGCAGCTCAGCACCTCTCCTTCCTGGGGCCTCCCAGCACAGGGGTGAGGGGCTGCCTTCACCTGCGAGCCCGGCTGCAGCTCCCTTGCCTGCCAGCTCCTTTTGGGACAGCGATGCACAGACCACGCCACTGCCCAGGGAGCATCGGGAAAGGAGGGTGCCAAGAGAACGGGGATCCTGGGCCGAGCCCTGGCACTGCCACAGCAGCACTCGGGGCCACTGCACATCCAGGAGAAGGGGGGAGGTAGCACCACCCCCTCTTTGCAGGCTGAACACAGCCCGTTTTTCATTTATGGCCCTCAGCACCTCTTTGCTGTGCACCAGTTGTGAGCACTCTTTGCTGTGCACCAGTTGTGAGCACTGACTCGAGCGAAGCCGGCCGTCCTGGGCCCAAGCTGGGACTCGCTGATTCCAGCAGTCCTGCTGGCTGCTCCCTGGAGCCACATGCCCTGCATTTGTGACCCCCCACATCCCTTGATGCTGGAGTGGCACACAGGGCTGCAGTAAAGCAAAGACTCCTGCCCAGGCCCCCCAGGGGTAGCAAACAGCACGTTAACCCTCCGTGAGGCCTGGCAAGGACTGGTGACTCTCAATGGGTTTTACGGATACTCTTGCCCAAGTATCACACGTTTAGGAGGCTGCACACTTGATGCACAGTCAGCTCCTGAAGGGCAGCTGGCACGGTGACAGTAGCCCTAGAAAAGGAACTAATTGTCAGCTCCAGTCTGGATGTCACCATCATTTTAATGCGAATGGACTTTTTCCTCAGCCAGCCTCCTGTCTGAATGGGGAGCACAGAAACATCCCAACATTTATGGGATTTTAACTAGATTAGTTACAAACCTATAAAGCAAAGAAAGAGACAGTTCATCCAGTATTGGGGAGGGGAGTGTTAAAAATGCCACCTCAGATAAAATATTATGGGAGTTGAGTAACTGTAAATAAGAACTTCGCCTATGAAATAGCTTCTTATGTGAACTTGGGATGAGGGCCAAGAGAATGTCTAGGGCTCAGGGAAATTTATTAGCCCAGATCAACGGGATTTCTGGGACTCAGGGGATGGGATGGCAAAGAATTTGCCTGTTGGAGTCTGCACTTCCTCCATTCATGCCTGAAGCAGGAGTTTCACTTAAAAAACTTTCAAGATGGTTCATTTGCATTTTTAAAATTTTCTTGGTTCTCATTGGCAGCTGCAGTTCTGACCTGGAACATGGGAGAGCTGTGTTCAAGCTCTAGGTTTCCAGAATCTGCCAGCATGGTCTTGGACAAGTCATTCATCTCCCTGTGCTTCAATGTTTCTCTGTAGAGAGGAGATAAATGTTATTGCCTGACTCCTGGGGATCAGGAGGGTGTGCGAAGGACGAGGTACCTGAAGCAGAAATGAGAATATGATGGGTGCTTGTGAATGATAGGAGCATATGCAGAGCAGCTACAATGCACAGGCTGACCCCTCTCAAGAGGAGGAATGGTATTTTTGTGGGGAGCAATGAGTCTTCTCTTTGATTCCAATCACTTTAGTCAATGTCATGGTTTTCACTAGTCAGGCACCTTTATTTTCTGCCAGAGCAAGCTGGGTGTCCTGATAGGGTCAATGGTATCCTGATAATATCAGGGTCATCTTGCTATGGATTTATTTTTAAAAAGGGCACAAGTACTTCAACAGCACACAATCTGGGAGCCCACCACCTTTTATCCCCCCATTTTTCATCTCTCTGTTTCCCATTTACATCCTTCTGCTATTCTTTACCTGTATCCAGTTTTCTGCCTGGGTTCTTCTAGATGTGTCTTCCCTTTTGTCTTCTCTTTGGTATTTCTGCTTCCACCTCCACCCTCACTTCCATGTTTCGTCTATGTTTTATTCTTCTTATCTTCTTCTTGGAGCCCATCCTTAGCCTCTCCTATAGATTTCCCTTTTCCTCCCTCTAGAGCCAAGAGCTTTTCAGTAAACAGCGTCCCTCTCGCTTCTGACTCATTGCCCACTGACAGTGGAAAATTGTCATCATGAAAGCGATGTAAAAATCTCCCAGTTTAGAGTGCAGGGTAGGTTAGGATGACCTCGCTCTGCCTGTCTAGTGAAGAGCCACGGAGTCTAATTCCTCAGCCAATGCTCATTTGCCAGTGTATCTCTCATGCAGTGGTTCTTTGCTCCCACAGCAGTATGAGCACCTCTGAGTGTTGTGGGGATGCTGCACCATGCCCTGGATCCTCCCGCTCCCAAACAGTGGCTGTTGGTAATGTACTTAGCCAAAGTGTGGGAAAACTCTCAGACTTGAACTTCGCTTTGTATTTCCATGCCATATGAAACTCATTGAATATTTGTCTGTCCTTTCACATGGCTGCTGCTCTTGGATTGCTCCGACATATGTGAAATCTATTTGGTCCCCTTTTTAATATGCTGCTTACAGTATAAATACAAAAGCAGGCAGTGCTTCTGAAGAGAAATAAATGTAATTGTGGTGGTGGTTGTTGTTATAAATAGTGCAAAGGATTTAGAAGCTATTTAGTCTTTTGGGCAGGATCCACAAGTGTTCTGTGCATTATAACCTTAAAGCTCTTGTATTTAGCTATCGAAGTCTTCCCAGTTGTGATTGGTCCAGTTCACTCATTACTTTTTGGCTCCAGTGCGAGGTGAGGATGCTCTGCTCTTCACAGGAGCAGGGCTTGGCCTCATGTGCAGGATCACATCTGACCTGTACATGCACATAGTACCTTAATCATGCATTTGCATGTGCAACCAGTCTATTTGCATAAAGAGCCATGGTATTTCCACACAGGAATTTTTGAGGTTGGTTCCCAAAATTAGTGCCGCATTTTTCCTCTGCTGGAGTGAAATGCAAATATTTATTTATTGACAGAGCTGGAGCTGATCGTTTTCCCTGTCCAGGTCTGAGATGTCTGTTCTGTCAGATGAAAACAAGTAGTATTCTGATTTATTTTTAAAATGCATTTGTTCATAACTGCATTTAAAACAATTAGTGCCTGCACTCTGCCAGTCCCAGCAGAGTGCTATATATATATTTGTGTGTGTATGTATATCAAAAGGGGCTGAACGCCCAGAAATTCTCTTGGCAGCCCTGCTGTCTGGTTAGAAAAGGAAGTGAGCCACAAAATTTGAACATTCAGTTCTGAGACTTGAAAGCTTTCTGGATTTTATTACTGACTCAACAGGGTTTTCATTATGTATGTGGCCAAGAGGAGAGGTTTACGCAAGAGGAACATATTGTAGTTGAATATGTTTGTAATTTTACACATTGTTAAATAATTGAGATAACTAGATGTCTCCTAAATGGACAAAATAAATTAGGTGTTAGTGGCAGTGTCACTGTGGCACAGGCAGTCAATATGAAAGAGTGGCCGGCCCCATCTGAAAGCTGATTTCCAGTGCAGAGGGGACCTGATTCAGTTGCTGAGGGACATTTTGCTGTTGATGTTAAGGAGAGCCATCTTTCCCTCAGCTTGTCTGGAAGCCTCTTGCTGACTCTCAGTCTATCCTCTTCTACTCCAGATGATAGCATCTTCAGCTTGCTTTTTTTTTTTTTTTCACTTAACTTTTTAGTGACCCAGTGCTGTTCAAACAGCAGTTTGGGGCTATGTTTCTTCTGCTCTCATGTTCATGTTAGTTTTAGGAAGAAAAATATTGTGGGAAGCAGATTATCACGCAAAGAAAGAAGGTGTGGGATGCACGGCGTGAGCTGTAAATACAGACCAAGGCCATGTCCTGCTGTCCTGGTCATCTCCTGCAGCAGGGGATGTGCTGTTGGATCACACTCTGTGGCCAGTCAGCTCTGCCACAAACCAGCTTGACAGCAAAGTGAATTCCTGTCCCACAGACAACACGGTCCCAGCTAATTTTGCACTTGTTCATGTGATGGGTATTTATTCTTCATTGTCTTAAAAAGGTAGTTATTTTTAAACATCTGTGGTCTCTGGTGCCGTACAGTCTTAGTGCATGTGTTCTACTGTCAGTGGGAAAAGCTATCTATATGTGCCTCTGCATTTTACATGTGGGAAGACAAGCCATAGGGAAAATAGAAGATCACTGGATAATTCGGGCTAGAATTCTGAACCCAGTCTGAACCTCTCTCGTGCCTGTTCATGCCTGGTGTCTCTCTTGTGTGCACCACTGTGATCAGTCTGGCTCTGCCTTATGGATAACACTCCAGAGGAAGCAGAGCTGCTCTGGGGGGCCTTTGCTTCTCCATGGCGACAAGCACCCTTCCCTCAGCCCAGCCACGTTTGCTGCTGGCTCGTGCCCAGTGTGCATGCAGGGAGCC
Source organism: Melanocharis versteri (assembly GCA_013397845.1). Lineage (NCBI taxonomy): Eukaryota > Metazoa > Chordata > Aves > Passeriformes > Melanocharitidae > Melanocharis > Melanocharis versteri. The sequence goes on along the minus strand of VZTG01008007.1, from coordinate 402,325 downwards.
GTGCCTGCATGGCTCCTCTCCCCCGCTGCAGCCCCGGTGCGGGGGAACCGCTGGTCCCCTGCAGCGGGCACCGTGACACCGTGCTGTGCCTGCACCGTGCTCCTGCCACTGCCTTTGACAGCTAACTCCATGGTCACTAGAACGTGCCTGACCTCATTTTCGGTCTATTTTAAAAACTATATAGCTTTGGGCATATGACACCTCCAACAGTGTAAATAGAGCTGGGTAACCTTTCATTTCTGCATCTGATCTGTTCCGTTTATTTTGTCACAGATCTTTACGGTGAAACATTAGTCTCTCTGCCCTTGCGAGAGATGAATGTGAAGCAGTGTTTAGTGCAGCAACAGTCAGTCTGTGGCACTGAACCATGTGCAGGTCAGCAAAGCTCAGTGTTTCCTTGCTGGCACTACATAATTAGTTTCACTGAGGGTAAGCACCATATGCAAAACAGATCCACTTTTAATGTGGGAAATGCAGCGTGCGCCTGCCCAGCTGTGTGTACCAAACAGATGAGTTTACCAGCCTTTTTCCACTCACCCCTGTGTTGCTGTTCTGGGTGACCTGTGGCAGGACTGTGCAGTGGTTGGGATGCTCGCTGATCCTCACACCCACAGCAGGAGGTGGAACAGCAGGGACTGCACTGCTGAGCTTTCTGGGGATGCAGGGGGAGCTTGGGAAGGTAACAGTGCTGATGTCCAGGGAGGTAACTGTGAGCCATCTTTATGACTCCCTCCCTCTGCCTCACTGCCCTGAGCACTCAGGGGTGTGTGGTACATGCCCAGCATCTCCTGGCCCTGAGAAAGTTTTCATTTGTGGCTTCTAGACTCAAGAATGTGGGCTGGTCCTGCTTTATATTTAATGTTTATGTAAGGTTGTTATGCTGGCTTTCTTACTATAGGCATTTTTGTTAGTCACTTCTGCCTGCTAGTTTGCCCTCTATTTTTGAGTCCACTGGATCTATTTCAGCCAACCACGCAACGGAAGTATTTATTTCTGAGAGATTAAGACAGAGGCAGAGCCCAGGAAGGTGAGGAGCTAGGGGAAGAGGGTGTTGCCAGTGTCTTGGGAGAGCTGATGGCCTGGGCCCAGCTCCAGTTGGAGGCTGGAGGAGGAATCCAAGGTGGGAATGCGGAGGGAGAGGTTGTGAACACCCTGACCACAGACAGTGTCTCCTTGGTGCTCATATGGTCTTCAGACACTGGAAAGTCCAACCACAAGACACAAATCCATAGGAAATGAAGTCTCATTAGTTCTACTGCCCACAACTTGCTCATGGCTCCACCAGTGCTTCCAAGTGTTTGATTTGGTAGAAGGGCTACTGGAAAATGGGCACATGTCTTCTCTGAGTCACCCTACCTTCCCACCTCCCCAGGATCAGGGTGTTCACAGGCCAGGATGTGCTAGAGTAGGTGATGTCCAGCTGTCCATCATCATAGAGGCATCCAGCCTGCATCTGGTATGCTGGCACATTGTAGGCCATCCGGACCTTCATGGTTTTGCCAGAGATTTTACTAACCAGAAAAATGTGGCATTATAAGAAGGCTGTACCAGCTCGTTATTCATATCCTTTCCCTGGCAAGAAAGAGCCAGAAAGCATGTTTTAAATGTAGCCCATGGTCAGATGGTGTGGCGAGTGCTGGAAGCCTGGGATGGTCTGGCAGAAAAATAATTTCCCCTTTTAAAACCACTGAGCAGTCCTTGTTCCTCCACACTCCAGCTGGTTAGCCTGGCCGCGCCGCCCGGGCGTGGAGACGTGGCTGGATCCACCCCCGACGCCTTCCAGCACCCCTGGGTGAGCCTTCGCTGCTGCACTTGAGGGAAGGCTCTGTCCTGCTTTCGGCTGCCAGAGAAGAGAGACTGGGGCAGGAGTTCAAAGGTGTCCTTTCCTCTTCCCTCGCTGGCAGCTTTGCAGCTCATCTGCGATGCAGAGAAACTGTGGGGGGTGTTAATGTCACGGCAGGAGCGTGAGCATCCACACTGAGAACAGAGGCAGCAGGGCTCGGCAGGGAAAAGGGTCAGGGGTGCTGTGAGTGATGGTGCTGCTTCTTGGGGTTGGGCTCCTGTTGGGACATTTCCTGCCACTCAGTCCTGCTCTCCTCAGGAGAGTCCTGGGAGTAACCCAGGACCTGGGAGATGCTGTGTGGCAAAAAAGAGAAAAAATAGCCCTTCAGGAGTATTGCTTGGGAAAAATTACCTGAATGCTTGGGCAACCACTGTTCCGTCCATGCTAACAGCAGCTCAGATTTTGTGGAGCTGAAAGCACTGCCAAGCTTTTTCCTCCTGCTTGTGTAAAGCTGCACTTCCACCTCCTGTCTCCTCCCTCCAGTAACACAACAGCTCTGTGACACCGAGTTTTCCAAATGTGATACATTTCTCTAAAACCGCTTTCAAATGTTCCTAACAAGAAACTGTGCTACTCATTTTGCCCGTGGTCCCAGGCGGCCGCCAGCAGCGTGGGTGCACAGCAAGGCTGTGGGCACAGCCCTGCCCTGGGCACAGGGAGCTGCCAGCCATCACAAATACAGCGTCCCCAAAAGGCAGGTTATGGCTGGGGAGGTGCCATCAGTGCCCTCCTTGCACTGCCCGAGCTGGCCTGGCCTGCTGGCCGCCTTGCTGCTCGTCTGAGTGCTGTGCCCAGCCGAAGCCGGCAGCCAGCAGCTTGTGGCCAAGCTGCAGCCCAGAAACAACACATCTGGACAGGGCGTGTGAGCTGCTCCTGGGGGTGAACCCATGCACAACCCGGGCTGAGCCAGCTCACCCCTGCTTGCAGGAGGGGTCCCTGGGAGGGTTTGAGAGGCAGGAGGGCAAAGGTGACTGGAGTGGCTCTGCGGAGCTAAGGAATTCAAGTGAGATGCCAATGCCATCCCCTGGTGCTCCCGCCCTGTGACCTTTCTTTCTTCCTCTGTAAATAGGCTCCTTCCTAAACAGGAGGGGAAGGCAGTGCTTCACTATCAAATCTAGTCCATTAAAAACAAAATGATGGAGAGATTTACCTCCTCTGAGCCCACCTGTCAGTGTTTGCCGTTTTGCTATCATATTTTCCAACATCTTCCCAGTGTTTTTCTCTCCTCTGTTGCTGTACACAGAGGCAGAGGAAACTTGCCTGTGCAGAGGAAAAAGTGAACCAGGTTTTCTTAGATGTTCTAATAACAGCCTGAAAAAGCTTCACACATTGATCCCATGCCATTTTAGTCATCAGAGGCCTTATTTACAACTACAACTTGCTTAAAAAAACCCAAAGCAAAAGCACTGTAGACCTTCTGTAAGTAAGTACAGATCGTGTGGCTGCTTGAACAAAAAAATCTCCAAAGAAAATTTTAAGTAAGTTCAAAACAATATTATATGTCTGTTTTTTAAAATCTCCAAGCATGAATATTGTCTTTAGGAGATGGTACCATTTAAAAATGCTAAATGAGTGTTACAGTACAAGTACCCTTTGCGGGTCTCCTGGTCTTGTTTCAGGATTGTAAATATTTGAACCCTTTGGTGCAATAGTCCTTTACAGCAAAGCTATTAGCCTGGAAGGGCTGCAGCCACCTGGAACCCCACGGGATAGTCTGATAGTTCACAGGCAGGGACTTTAAGGGGTAAGATTTGTAAAATTTTTTTATTGCAAATGAGCATGAGTGGAGGTTGGATGAGAAGGATGCACAGAAGGCAGCGGTGCCAGCAGGGCGTTGTGGAGCTGCCAGTCTTTGGCAGGCCCTCGCAGGTGTCTCCAGCTGTCCTCATGAACTGCATGTGGAATTTTTATTTAGTTTGCCTGTTTGAAGGCAAAAATTAAAACGGTTTCACTGGAGAGGACTGAGAAGGTGGATTCTGATAGCCACAACAGTGCAGCAGGGAGGGTTAAGCAGCCTCAGAGGGATTTGAAGCAGTGCTAAGACTGCTCTAAATTTTTCAAGCTATTAACAAATTGTAGCAGTTGTCCTCCTGGAGTGCACTGGGGTCCAGCCAAAATCTTCTTGTGTCCACTGAGTTGCTGGCAGGTTCTCTGCTTGCTGGTGGCACAGGACCACATGCAGCAGAGTATCACCCCAGTGTGGGCCAGAGACACAGGTCATCTGTTTTGGCCTGCCTCAAAACTCACTGGTGCAGAGGATGACACAGGTGTTTTTTGGAACAGTTTCATTTCAGTTAGAGGAAACAAATAAGGTCAGAAGGCAAGAAGGTGATTACACACCATGTGTGTAATCAGATGTCACAGTGAAAAGAGCCAGCATGAGACTCTGAGTTCATCAGGAAGAGAGAGAAGCAGAGTTATATGCAAATGTTTTATTTCATTAGGAAAATTATCATCTAATCTGTGTGAGAAATAGTAAACTTTGTTTCCACAGAAGTCCTGCTTTCTAAAAACTTTTGTTTGCCTTCATGCACATTGTGTTAGTTAAAGAGAGGTATTTAAGTCAAAGCAAATGTGACACAGAAGATTCAGGGTGCCTTTGATAAACAATGAGTTGCAAGTTGTCAAGGGAAAAAAAAAAAACAGGCAAGTCTGGCACATGCTGAATCCATTCCTTTCTGTGCAGGAAGAAAAATAACAATTTCTCTCCCATACAGCTGCAGTCTTTCACAATCTGCATTGCTCTAAGTTTGATACTGGCCAGCAGCAGCAGGACACGTGCCTGTAGGGATGCCCTTCGCAAGGAAAGGTAAATCCCGTGGGACACTGCCAGGCTCTCCATGAGCCTGTGGCTGATACAGGGGGTTAGAAGCAATATTGGCTTCATCTTGATACAGGGTTAATTAGTTTTCTCTGCGAAAAAGCAGTAGGCAGCACCTGAAACACACTGAATGGTTTTCTGTTGGGGCCAGGTCTACTCATAGTGCCTGGTTTGGTCAAAGGTTGTTTGTGTGCCTCTGATGCCTAAAATGATTTGTTTTACAGCATTACCAATTACTGACTCAAGATGGTGATACAAACAGTGCAAAGTTTGGATCTCATCTTTCTCGTGTTGGCTGACAAGTTACTCTTAAAATAGCAATTATCTAATGGGGAAAATCCCACAGATCTAGGCAAGAGGATTGTAAAAATAGCCAGCATTACTGGTAAAAATCCCAAAGTAATTTTTGAACCATTTTGCTGTGGCTAAGGACTGTGAACATGTACCTGTTATCAAAAAAAAAAAAAAAAAAAAGAGTGAAAGGCTGGCAAGAATTCCCTTTTAGTCTGCCTGGCATCAGTGAGTACCTGCAGGTCAGCAGAGAATGTATTTATAGTTTTAACCACATGAAGCGAGAAAGCCTTATGCTTGCCCTGTATTTTTCCATCAAAGAGGTGAAGTAATTCAGAGTTTGTGAATAGATCACTGTTCTTGGACCTTCCTTTCTGACCCTGAATCCCTTTATATAACAGTCTTCTGTTCCTCCTGTGGATATGTTTTTTTGCCGGGAAAGTTATAAATGGAATGATGGTTTATAATTGATATTGAAGTATGCAGTAACACTTTTATATATATTCTCTGTTCTCACACTTGTTTTATGTAATCACCACCAAAATTCAACCCACTTGCTTTCAATTTTCTTCCCATGTTTACATCTGCTTTTCTTTTCCTTTCTTCCCATTATTAAGTTTTTTTCAAACACATTGTTGGACATCAAGGCTTCAGTTCAAAGTCCAGAGCTGCAATTATGTCTGTTCTGTTTGTGCACAAGTATTGCTGCCTTAGTAAATTAATTATCACATGATGCCATCTACCTGGGCTTTTCGTTCGGGGGAAAGTTAGCGAGCTATTTTAGTGTGTTTATATGCACTCAAAAAGACAAGAGAATGAATCAGTGCATGTTCAGGACCTATTCTGCTTCTCCCGTAAACACCAGAAGGGAGGGTAGAGTGGGGAAAGAAAATTCTTTCTACTCAGTTTGTGGAAACCTAAATCTGTCCTTCTTACAAATAAAGACCAGCAATCCCAGTCTTAAAATCCTCATATACAGAAACAGATACAATTTTACCAGACAGTGACTTCATAGCACAAGGCCACACCAGTTTTACATAAGAGTGCTTTGTTCACCTGCATTTTGAGATACTGTCAAAATGCAGGAATGAAAATACATTCCAGCAGAAGGATGGAGACTGGAAGCTTTTGCTGGGAGGGTGCTGTTGAATAGAGGCATGTTTTCTTTGCTTCATTTCTCCACTTCCCTGGAAAAATCTAATAAACACGGCTAATTTTTCTGAGGGAGCAGATACAAGGTCTGCTTGCAAAGGTTCTTTTTTAATGTAAACTGTACTCAGACTGGGATGCTTGCCAGTATTATTATGCTCCTAAAATCTTGCTTACCCATGCCTTCGGGTTAGCCTTGCCTTTTGGAAGTCTTGAGTATGTAGGTTTCCCAAATTCAATATGAGCTTCAGAAGCCTTAAAAATCTTTAAAATTCTTGACTTCTGCTTAAATGCCTTAAGACCTGGAAACTAAATGTATGGAAGGCTCCACCTTGTTTGTAGTCAGCCTCTTTTGAACAAAATCAGGTTCAATAACACATTTGAAAAAGTCCTGGAAGCTTATGGTGTCAGGGACTTGTCTTGGGGGGCAGATGATGCTGGGCCTCATACTGGTTTTCTTTAAGGAATATTTTTACCCTTGTTTTGTTTCCCAATGCAAGAGCTTTTTTTGTGAATGAGATAATCTGTTATTTTCAAAGCTACAACTAGGTACTTTTTAGACTGTTGATTCCCAGATCTGAACAGATACCCTCCAACAGGTGGTAAAGTAATTTTGTCTCTAACGTGTATATAGATCATTACAGACTGCATCCCAGAGCAGGTGTTCATGGATGGGGATGACCATTTTCCATCTGTTTGTTTTATTCCCTGTCTTATTTGTCACTATTAAATGATTACTGCAGTGACAGAACTGCCCAAGTATGCATTACTGAATTTCTATTTCAGCCTGGAAGCAAGATGATAGCTCTGTGGCATGCACACTGCCAAGGGAAGACAAATATGAACAAAGTGGGGCTTTCAGTTCCCATATCTTTGCAAGATCTTTTCTTTAAGCCTTACAGAGTTATTTTAGTAATGAGGCTCTGCCAACGCAGGCTCAGCTGCAAAGCCATGAAGGGCAGAGGCGAGCTGAGCAGAAAGCAGGGCAGGAGAGGGGTGATCAGCAGAGCTCTGCAGGTGATGCTGTGCCCAGGCAGCGGGCAGGGGGACACATGGACACAAGCTGTGCTCAGGCGTGGGAGCTGCCTCCCATGTGGCCAAGGCTCCCTCTGGCCATGCTGCAAGGAGCAGCCAGCTCTGTGCCTGTGCTGAGGGAAGGGAGAGACTGGGAACCAGGTGAAGGCAGTGGGCACAAGCTCAGGGGACCAGTTAAGTTCAGCCTAACATGTTAAGCTGGACTGATCAAGCAAATTATATAACCCAGCACTACTTTCTTGGTTACCAGTACTGTCAGTTAACAGCATAAGCTTCACTTATAAAGTGTAATTTTATTCCACTGCTCCATTCCATTTGTCTATAAATATTCCACAGTCTTAAATAAATGCCATCATAAATGGAAGCGCTTCTATAAAAGCATAGCTTTATTAGGGACCAATCCTGATCCTGTGTCCCTAAAAGCATCTGTTGTTCCCAGAGTGTAGGTAAGAAGCAAGCTACCAAACATGCATCAGATATAAAGAGCGAGCATTCAGTTAGCAGTGTGACACCTCACTGAAATGGCAGAGCTGTGGGTTACAAAAAGTCTGGGCAGGCCAGCACCCAGCTGGTAAAGTGCTCCAGGAGTGGTGGGTCAGCTCAGCATCAGGGCCATGGGATCCAAGAGCACAGGGGTTGGCATCAGCTGCTCTTATATTTAGGGTCCTGAGTCAGTGTAGCCTCGAACGATAAGGGCTGGTTGGTTTGCCACTGACAGCTGCTGGCTCCTGGTGGAAGAGCTGGCTGCTTCCCATGGGGAGGGGCTGCTCCCCGTGGGCAGGGGCTATCCTGCCAGGGCTGCAGCTTGCTTGGAGTCCAGAGTAAAAAGCACGAGAAGCATGAACTTTCCTGCATCCTGGTACACCTCTGGTGCTTGGATTGCTGGTGCTGGTTTTGCAGAAAGGTGGGAACTGTTGGCTTCTGACACCCATCTACAACTCCCTGATGTATTTCTCCTTCCAGATGTATATTTTTCATAAATCTTAGATTTTTAGAAATGGCAGCATAAAGTCTGATTTCTGTCCAGCAACCTTCTTTGTGACCCTCTTCCCTGCTCCATTGAGTTTGAAAGCCAACTGGCTTTCCCCACAGTGGCTGCATGGGGCAGCAGGAGGGCTCTGGACCTGGGGGCCAGCAGCAGGAGCAGCCATCTCCAACTGGCAGCCAGCAGACACCTCTGCCAGGACAGCAGGGAGAGGAATGAGCTGTATGCCCTGGCACAGCACGCATTAGAAATGAGCGGCACTGAGGGAAAATTCCCTGGGAAAGGTGTTTGCACAAAACACCTAGAAGCCTTTCACGCATTTTTGAGGTGGGGACAGGAAGGCATTGGGGAAAAAACTGCGGGTTGGAAATGTATTTCCAACTATTTTTAAAGTAAACAAATTCCTTTTGAAGTTATGGGTTTGTTGCATAAATTGTGCATTTGACAGAGTAAGTGGTGGGATGTTATGGTAATTACTAATGTCCCCTGAATATTTGGTTAACCACTATATATAATCCCAAATGCAGTAGCCTTTCCAGGGAGAATTTAGATCTACCCTTTGGGCAGGATTAACTGTTACTCTCTTGTTTCAGCAACTTTTCAATTATTTGATTCTAGCACAAGGAGTTTTCCATTTTGAGAGGAAAAAGCTGTCTTTTTGACTTTTAAAAACCAGTTCCATCCTGTACCTGTGTGTGGTGAGCTCTGAGGTGACTGCCTGGGTACTGGGCAGGAGGGGTGGGAAAACTGTCCCAGCTAAAGAACCTCGGGTCTGTTGCAGAAATGGATTTGACTTCTTTCCTCCCTCGATCCAGACACAGAAAATCCGTTACTGTAATGCTGAGCTCTGTGTTCTGGGTCAGATTCTTGCCGAGATATTAACACTTGAGAAGATACCCATCCCTAACCTGCTTCTCCTAATGACAACCAAAATATACCCGCCCTGTCTCCACAGTTTTCCTTCCGCCTGTTATTTTATTCTCATCCTCCTTCTCAGTTTTTCCTAGGGAAGTCTCCCTTGAGTCAGCACCAGGATGTGTAGGCTCAAGGCAGAAAGGTGATCTGCTCTTCCTAAGCTCAGTTTTCTCTGTGGGAAATGACATATCCTTAGGCTATCACCCTTGCTTGGTGAATTTAAAATATTGCTTGAAGATACAAGCATATACACTTAGGTGATTGCCTAAATCAGAATTTTTCTTTGGTGTATTAAAATACAGAAAGACCTATGCTTTCAGGGGAGTTTCTAGTCTGGGTCACTTGCCTAGGCTGGGGTTCTAAATGATATCAGTACCTCTCTGCTTAGCTTTAGAGCATGCTTCTATAAATTTTATTCATGTCCAGTTGTTGCTGTTCATTTTCAGCCCATTTGCTGCCTGGTTGGGATACTCATCTTGCTCTTCATTACTGAGGCAATAAATGTCTCTCAATGCGCAGGTCACAGCTACCCCATGGCGTGTCTCGTGTGCACTCCGAGCGCTCTTCCCGCATGGGCTCACTCATCTTCCATCCACAGCCACTTCTTCCCTTCTTTTCCATCTTCGTGACAGCTTGTCTCATAAATTCACTCAGGCATCACTGGCACATCTCTTCACTACTGTTCTAATACCAGAGGAGAAAACACGTCTGTGATGCCTTGATTTTCAAGGAATTAACTGCAAATAAAATAGCACATCGCAGCCACTTGCCAAGAGAAATCCTTATAAGCAAGTTAAAATAAGATTTTACTCATTGGAGTACAATTTGAAGCTTAAGAAAATGTCATCCGTAAGGCTTTGCACTCTTCTGTATAAAATAAACCCGGGTCTAGTTTCAAAAAAAAAAATACTTTAAATACAAATTAAATACATATTTCAGTAGAGATAGACCTTTTCATAATCTGCAGAGGTTACAGGCTCAAACCTTAACAAGTTCAAATGTAGAAACTATGACAATAGCTCTGATGTCTTTTTGGGTGTAGAACAGGGAAACATTATGGTGTGAGGAATTTCAGCATTTAGATGTCTGCAATAGAAATCCAGTAGCCCAAATATTCTAAAATGTGGCTCATTTCTTGTTTCATTTTCCATCTTCACGTGCTCACTTGAAGGCTTCCAGCGTTGGCTTTTTAAATTGGTCTAAGAGGCAGTCAGCTGCAATGATACATAATTCTAATCACACTCTGCAAAATAAACTGGGAATAGGAACAGTGTCACTCCTAATCAGCACAAGTAAGCGTTTATCAAACACTATAAACAAATATTGCCAAATCAATTCATTTTCATATTATTTGGAAATAGAAACAGCCTTTGGTAAATTGGCAGTGCCCAGAAATTTGCTAGGTGTTTTCAGAGAAATTCTCTTATTGGAGATGGCACAAGTTTCCTGGCCAGAGAGCTTAACACTGCAAATTTAAGCATGACAAAGAGGTGAGTTTTTCTGACAGAAGAGGGGATGGGGACCATGGTGGCACTAACTGGTATGGGTAGCTGGGAGAAGTGTTTGGTTCCTCCCCAGCCTTCCCCTGTGTTCAGGAACCTGACCTGTCCCCCAGCTTGCTCCTTTGGCACCCCAGCAGGCAAGTACCCAGGAAAAGAGTTAAGTCATATTGCAATGTGACATAAAGCTGAAGCAAATAAACGGGCATTACTGTGTTTGCCTTGTGAGCAGGCTGGCGAGAGGGAGTTTGAGGAGGGATTTTAAAGAAAAGATGTGATAACCTAGCAGAATTAGCAAAACATTTCCTCATGGAGAGGTGGGACAAAAGAAAGAGAAGAGAACAGCAGTCTGGGTGAGCCTGGAAGGAGTACCAGGAGTGTGTATATATCAGAGATGGTGTGAGAGTGATGAGGCCAGGGCTGGATTTTCAAAGGAGAAGCAAGAAGAAGATCTGAAGATGGTAAAAGCATTTATACTGAGATCAGAGGGACCGAGGGCAGCTCCCACTGACCTCAGGCTTACTCTGAGAGGCCCAAACCTGATGAAGGCTGGATGAATCACGAGGAGATGTGGCTTTGAGGGATCGCAGAGCTGACCGATTTGAAAAGAGACATTACAAGCCAGCGGGGTGGCCCAGAGCCAGGGTGGCAGAAGGGGTGCCGTGCTGCAGTTGCGACCAGGTCAACCCAGACTTCTCAGCAGAGTTTTAGAGAAATGTTGGAATCTAGACACATCTTGGGAGGACAAAAAGGGTAAGGAAATGCAGAAGTGGAAGTTACCCAAATCAGAGAGCCTGAATGGAAGGGAGGTGGTGAGACTACCGGCAGGAATGGAAGGGAAGAAGGGGCTTAGGAGGCAGGTGAGCCAGAGTGCAGCACAAGGCACAGCTGCTTCCCACTACTGCTTGCATGAGCTTGGAGAACTTGGTGTCTGTCATCCCACAGCCTTCCATCAACCCCAAACCCAGCCATAAATTTTTAAATATATTATGACTCTTGTATAAAAGTAACTCCATGCTACTCTTTCTACATATTTCTAACTCATTTTCATAAAAATAGCAGGTTTACAGGGAGTACTGGCGTTCAGGCACATGTGTAAGGGAGCTGGTCTCCACTAAACAGATGTACACAAAACCCAGCTGTGAAGGTGCTACGACATTTAGAGCAGATATCTGTGCTATTTAACAGGAGACAATCCCATGCACACCCAGCCACTATGCTCACAACCCTTTCCCAAAGTATGCTGGATGCTCAAATGTTATGATTACTCAACAGAAAATAATGCAACAATTTCTAAGCAGGTCTTCATTCTGGGTTGAGTGAAGGAAGTTCATTTGCATTTAAATACCCTTAAGCCCCTGAAAGAGTTTGAGATTTTCATTATGTTTGGAAAATAGCTTGGGCTTCTTTTCTAGGCCTCAAATGTTATTATCTTATTTGCAACCATCCCTTGTCGTTTCTATGCAAGTCTTCTCACCCGTGAGCTGGTCCTTTGCATGCCACTTCTTTCCTAAGCTGGCCACCTGTAGACAGAAGTCTACATGTTCTCAAATTTAGCTGTGTCAGGCATTTCTGTAAACTTCTTCCCGAAGCTATGGTATGTGAAAAATATCATAGGTTTTCCTAAACCTTTCCAAGACCACCTTCACTTGAAAACTTTTTCTTGTTTTGATACTGCTTGTTGTAGACTGCAGAGCAACAGTTTATGGGTGGGGTGTTTATCCTGGTGGGTCCTTTGTGATACCTCACTTAAAACTGCTGTTTGCGTTTGCCAGGGTGATTCTGTGTTAACAGGTTTTTATTACGAAAAGCATAGCTGACCTTTAAAGTCCAAAGGCCATATTTATGAATGACTCAGCCTGTTCTCAGTGTGGCCGAAGATTACAGTACGCAAACAAAAGCCAAAGCATACTTCTCCCATGTAACTTTTTGAGAAAGCAGTATTTGCCTCTGGCATTCACCAAGGGAGCTTTCCCTTTGTGTGCAAGAGGAAAATTGGGCAGGCTACAATAAAAGGCATTGTTGGTCCCAGCATGCAAAGAATGATGATCCAAGAACTGAAATAATAGAAAAGTGTCGGGAGGGAATTTATTTCACAAACATGTCAAGACTGCTTCAGGCTTACTCAAGTTTTGATTCAAGCTTCTCATTCTTCTTAAATTCTTTCCAGGCCAAAACGGATTAAATAGTTGCTAATCTTCAATCATTCAGCATTTCCCTGGGATCAGGGTTTGAGGATGGCATTGGCGTGCCGACATTTCAGCCTCCGGTTCCTTAATGACAGTAAACCCCAGGGAATCTCCGAGTATGTACCCTTGCACTGTGATTAGGGTCTCTCTCCTCAAATTCCATTGTGAAGGTCTCTGCAGGAAGGGCCTTCTTGCTTTGTGTCCTGGAGAGTATCTGCCACAATAGTCAGCAAGAATGATCAATACTGCACCCGAAATGTTCATAAGCGGTTATAAGCTATCGGTTTTTTATGGAGCTGGTTTCCAGAACCAAATATTGCCTGACAGCAGTGCTTACAAGTCATTGCAAGTAGGAGAAGAAAACTGGTCTTGCTGTGACATATCTAGACAGATACTGCCAGCCCTAGACTTTAAAAAAAGAAAAATAAAAAATAAAAAATTGTGTCATTTGGCACGCTAGTCCTAGTGGGATGTTGTCCAGTTGAACTGACAACAAAACAAGAATAGTAATAATAAAACATTCCTATACAGACATTATTAATTATTTTTCCTAAACCTCTTTTTAAAAAAATAAATTTAAAAATAAATTTAAATTTTAAAATAAGGTCTCCTGAAAAGAACATGTATTTTTTTCCCCCCTCTTCTTCCTCATCATTGCTGGAAAATCCCTAGGAGCTAATGTCAGTTAAGATTTTGCAGTAGCAGCTAAATGTAAAAACTATGTCTTGTGGCCCTATCAAATATAACTACAAACCATGTTCACAGCACTGCAAATTACACAGCACTTCACCAGTGTGAGATGGCACAGTGCCTATTGTGAGAGAAGATCCCACACCTAGAACTGACTCAGAGCTTTTATAAAATAGCAAGGCATCCCTTTGGTGCCTAACTGATGAAGGACAGATGGTCTTTTTCTCCTTCAAGGAGGATTCCCATCAGGCTTTATTTGCAATAGTTTATGTGCATGTGAATTATTTGTATTAAAAGAGAATTAGTAAGGCATTTATTGGTGAACTATAACACATTGAGATGAAGTGCAATTTTTAACTACTTTTTGCATCAACAATAGTACCGGCTGTTCATTTTTCCTTTCTGTGATACTGGAGATCATTTTCATTAGCTCTAAGGTGCCCCCGTGCTTCTCTGGCAGTATAAATTCATTTATGCCTGCCTTTAAGGCCTCTCTGCCCTTCCAGAGCAGTGCACTGGAGGCTGAGAATAAATTACAACCAAAATGCTACTAAAGGGACCAAAAAAAAGCATAACACAAGCAAACACTTTTTAAGGTTCACAATACTCTTTTTAACCTTCCTCTTCTTTAGATGTAAATGAAAAGGTTATGGATGGCTCACAGGGACTGATGGATTCCCTCTGGCCCTTTCTTTTTTCCCTTGATGTTTCCCATAGCTGAGTTGCTACTTGGTGAATATTGTTGAACTCTGTTCAGTTAGTCTTATTTAATATAATCTAGCCATTTTGTGCATAAAAAAGTGATACATACAACAGAATGTTTTGGGCAATGTGGTCTGGAGCTGTTGGGTTGACTAGAATGCTATATTACCTTTGGTTTTTTAGAGCTTTTTAGACCCCTTGCTCTTGAATCCATGGGTACTAAATGGGTTTTCCCAATTTGATTAATAATAAAATGTTAATCATTATGATAAAATAAGAGGCCTAAGATTTAGTAGCTCTTTTCGTTAGCATATTTTGCACAGCTTCACTAACAGCATTAGATTCAGACCAGATTTATTGAAAACTTCTGGAAAAAATGCATATTTTGGTCAACGACAATTAGGAAGAATTCCTGGAATCTGTTTGCACTGCTCAAACTCAGCTGTCCATTAGTTACTTTTATTTATACAGCTCCAAAAACATGCCAGGAAAATTAAAGTAATTAGGAAATCCTATGAGAAATTTTTGCTATATTGTTCCTTAGAAGGGAAGTAAAATCTGCTCTTTTCTCAGAACCCAGACCTGCCTCAGTTCAGATGGATGAACACTGTAATTACAAAATACATAAAAGATTGGGCTTCATTTCCAAGAGAATCAGACAGGTCCATGAAAATGCAATCAGTCTCCAGTGCCTTTTGCGGGCTCTCTGTGCCGTGCACAGCCAATGCCGTGCCTGCCTGGGGAGCCGGTTACCTGCTCGTGCAGGTGAGTGTGCAAAGGCAGCACCTGCACGCACAGTCCCTGCACAGTTTGTCAGCACTGCACCTCGGACACAGCCCAGATGTGGCCAGCAATGCAGATCCTGTGTGGTCAGGGCGATGGCTGGAAAGGATGTGGGGAAGCTCAATGGGAGCAGAAGAAACAAATGACCAATGAATGAGTGGTCAGGAGGGCAGGGATGAATGGGAAGTGCCCTGAGCAAGGGAGGATGGGCTGAAAAACTCAATGGGAGGTGAAAAACACAGAAAATGGGGTGGATGAGGACACTGCCTGGAAGGGCCTTGTGAAAATCCCTGTGTGGCACAGAGGCTGGTGGCCACCACAGAGCGTCTGTAGGGCTTTGGGAGGATCGCTCACTGATGGGGCTGGGTGCAAACAAGGATTTGTTTGGGGGGTTTGTGTTAAAATATACATCAGTTCTAGCAACAGCAGAGTTTAATGAGCTTAATGAATGTGGCACAAGGGATGTTTCAGGTAGAAGGCGAAATGTAGGATTTCTTGTGTGTGTAATTAGGACACTTGGCAGCTGGGTAAGCTTTAATTGCCATCCAAAGCTCCTGATCTTGCCAAAGAGTGAAGAGTGTGAAGAGAGCTATTGATTTCCATCTGGACAAACAATTTACATTTTAGTGCTCATCAGCCTGATGTGTATCTTCATTCCCTGTCACTGCTGTGTGCAAGCTAAAGCTGCTTTCATCAGCAGATTTCAGGTGGGATTTCAGCTGAATATGTGGTTAGAATTGCAAGGCGTTAATGGTAAAAACTGACTCACCTCATTGGCAGTGCACAATGTGCTGTTAGTTTTGAAAAATCTCCACCTATCTAGGTCCTTATATAAAGCATCTCTTTTCTGTAATGTCCAGTTGTGTCCCAAAAATAAAACGAGCACAGAAAGAGCCTTCTCTCTCTGCTCAACAGGAGAAAGTTAATGTTGATTTTATATGATGCATGTTTGTTTATAAATGTGGTGTTACTGAGCAGAGGATTAGATCAAAGAAGTGAATTTTGCATTTCACTTTGAAGACACAGATGTCCATAGTCAACAGGATCACTTTTGGGGAAGGCTTCCAAATTTCATGGGCTAAATGCCACATTTTTTTCCTGTCCTTGACAGTTTCATTGTTCCAGGGGCATGTAGCTGTTGCAGGTCATGATCTTGAAAGAAAGACACAAGAGAAAACTATTATGTAGTAATGTCACTAGGAAAAAAATTAATGGAGTATTTTGGAAGGAAAGGTTGAGGAGAGACAGAGGAGGTAGAATTATTTTTGCAAAGTGATAAAAAACCTACACTTGCTGCAGTTTACAATATGCAAATAACATCATTAGGCACCAACATTTTCATACAACTACTCAATCTAACATGCATGTAATGGAGATTGGCATGCCCATGCAGGATAGGCATGTGCACAGCTTTTTCTGATTTACCAGGAGACAGCACCTCTCCTATAAAGACAGGCTGAGAGAACTGAGGTTGTTCAGCCTGCAGAAGAGAAGGCCCTGAGGAGACCTCACTGTGGCCTTCCAGTACTCAGAGGGGGATTATAAAAAAAAGACAGAGCAACTTTTTACATAGGCAAGATAGAGGACAAGAAGGAACAGTTTTAAGCTAAAAACAGAGCAATTTAGATTAGATGTTTGGCAGAAATTCTTTACTGAAGGATGGTGAGTCCCTGGAACACGTTGAGCAGAGCAGTTGTGGATGCCCCATCCTTGTCAGTGTTTGAAGTTGGATAGGGCTTTGAGCAGGCTGGATGGGGCTATGGCAGGGGAGTTGGAACTAGAGGACTTTTAAGGTCCCTTCCAGCCGAGGACCTTCTAGGTCCCTTTCTATGAATCTATGAAATGTCTAACATGGATTAATGGATTAATAGATTAATATGGTTATTGACTAGTCATTTCTTAATTTTTTTTCCCTTTCTTTAAGAAAGACTTAACTTGATGCGCAGGGGAAAAAAAATCGCATTCAAATAGGTCCTATTGGAAAGACTGATTTTTTTTCCTGTTGACTTTAGTAACTAATCCCATTAAAGTAGCCTGTAGTGGAAAGCAAGCCCTATATGACAACAAGAGAATAGAGAGAAAAATTGTGAATTTTAGATTAATATTTTCCAAATTTAAAATAGGAAAATTATGTACTTTTGGTTGGTTGATCTTGAATAATTTCTTGCATATTAGAATATTTTAGAATCATGATGTCGCTTTTGTGTGTGTGTGTGTGTATATCTCCCTTTCTAATCAGAAGCTGACAATATACACAGCAAAAGTCATCTGGTACCTCACACAGCTGTTAAAATACAACAGTTATTGATATATCCCCTTTGCTATTCAGGGTTGGGTTATAGTCTCATTTTATACACAGCAGTTCTACTGTTGGTTACAAAATGCTTCCCACATGACACCATCTTATCATCTTCACTGTTTCTGGAGGGGTTTTGAGAAATGAGTCATGGTGTGGTATGTCCTACTTAGGGTACTTCAGATGTTGCTTTTTACAAGGTGCTTCCCCAAGCCTTTGACTTTCAGGTCTTGAAAGAAGACTGCTCAGAAGTGGAATCACCTGAAACCATTAATTATCTTTAAAAATGTGTCTTTCTCCTGTGAAAAATAAATGAAAGAATACTTTTCCCTGTGCTATTAAAAACTGAAAAGAATAAGTAAGTATATAGCTCCATTCCTGCTGTTAATGCATCTGTTAAAGTGAGCAGATAATTATACTTTAGATCTATCTATCCATATTCTAAAACTATGATCATAATCATTAAATAATTATATTTTATCTAGATGCACAATAAAATTTCTTCCATCCACACTTACTGTACTTATTACCATATGGTATTTCTTCCTTGATCCTGAAAGGAATAAGAATATGAGCATTTTGAGGCACTAGTCTATATGTATTTATAGCAGTAAGGAGTAGAACTGCCAAAATGCATGAAATTTTATGTTACAGCTTTCAGAGGAATCAGTGAGAGGTCTCTGCTTTCAGTGCTGATTTTGTCTTTGCAGTTATATTGTAAAAGGCATAACTAGTCCTCTGCACTTGATTTCACAAATACATTTCAAACAGAACTGAATTTATGTGGTCAGCAAAGTTACCCGCAGACATATTCACCATGTGAACCGACTTCTCCTAGCTGTTTATTAACACTCATTCCTTTCCAATAACGTGGTTGGCAGTGTTTGTATGTCTACCTAAAATTAAAGCAGCTGGATTTCCACAAAATATTAAGTTGCTATCAAATGTAGAAGGGCAGAGAAATCTAAATATCAACATATCAAACAGAAGTGTAAGCATTGGTGCAGAACACCTGCAGCACATAGCAAACAGTAATTTACAGGTCATCACAAGTCCTCGGGATTTCAGTGGGAAAAAAGACTCGTAGCCATCAGTTTCAAGACAGCACAAGAAAAAGTGATCAAGATCTTTTACTGCTGTAACTAGACATAGGTCCCTGGAGCTGAATACAGGCATATTTCCATAGAACTAAGAGGAAGGAGCTGATTTTGGGTAGAATTCTTCTTAAACAAGTGAAAGGATAGGAGGGTTTGTATTATATATAGAAGGTTGCTGTTTATTTTAACAGCAGTAAATCAGTTTAATCTACCTTCTTCTCTTTGTGGTTTGAATATGCTGAGGTGGAAGTCTTCATTTTGAGTTGTGCTGATTAGTGGGAGAATTCAGATGAGAAGACTAAAAAAGGAACTAGAAGCAACCTATGGGTACGTGAAAGACAGTTAAAAACACAATGGAGACAAATTCTTCTCAATAGATATAGAGGGTAAATCAGGCAGAAGTTGTGCCTTGAGGGGTTTAAACTGGACATCATGACAAAAGCTTTTGCACTACAAGGACACATGATTCTAATACCAAATACACAGTGATAATCTCTGGTCTTCTTACTGACATTTGGAAAACGGACCTCAAAGCTCCTAGATGCTTCAGCTCAGCATGCCCTCAGAACTAAACGTTAGGTGGTATAAAGGGTACAGGTTTATCTGCTGAAGGCAGTGCCCTGCAGGTTTATCTGCTGCAGATTTATCTGCTGCAGGCAGCATCCTTTGTGCTGCCTCCGATCTCTGCCATGTGTGGTGGCACTACTTGTCAGTGAAATTGTGGGGAGTAGGAGTTTTGCCCCTTTATGAACCCCACCTCCGCTGCACTATTTCTCCATTCTATTTCAGCTGGTGAGTTTGAGGTATCCAGAAACCTCTTGGTTAAGTGGTAAGGAACAGCAGTTCAAATGAAACAAGCTGATCACTGATCCCTCACTGCCTCTTCAAGCCTTCCAACCGGTGTCACTCCCTGTATACTACCTGCCTCCTATGGAAGCACCTACGCATTGTGCCCCCGTGGTGGGGCAAACAGCTGTCAAACGTTCCCCTTTGAAGAAGACAAGATCATTTCATGCCTGTTCTGTGACGAATTATAGCAAGAATTATTGCCACCTGGATACACTAACACTGTAGCTGGTCCATGTATCCTTCATTGTTTTATAACTTCTTAACTCTGACACTTAGGACAGCACATTAATAAACTTGGTAGAAAAGCCTATCGGAAATCTTTAACTTTCTTAGCTTGATATGTGATGTATTAATCTGCTTGTTTGTCTCTAGCACTAATCTCAGTGCTGAGGAAGCTGGCAAAAGGACTCCGTGCCCTTTGCAGGAACACAAAGAAAACCACAAAGTTGCTGGCTTGTGTGCATACATATACATATAGGAATGTGTGTATAAATATGCACCCATATATTCTGTTTCATGTGGATATAAAAGCTAATTCCACTTTAACAAGATTAATGTAAATATAAAGCTTCATAGTTGCATTTGCAAGTTATTGACCAAGTCAACACAAAAAATGTACAAAGCTTGTATAAATCAAGGCAAAAGATGCCTAACTGATAAGAAAGGCTGTGAATTAATTCTCAGGCAGCTGGCTCCTGGAAGGAATGAGAAATGCAAACCATGAAAAGCAAAAAAATGCTACAGCCAAATGTCCCTGCCTCTTACTGCTGAGCTTGTGAGGGCTTTTCAGGCAATGCAAGAGAAGGACAGCCTGCCACACCTGCGGGGTGCTGCCAGCTGGTCAGCTGGCTCTACAACAGGGAAATGGAGACTTAGGATAAACATTAAAAACCAACTCAAGTTACATTGCAAAGGGCTTGGGTCCTTTCAAAAAATTTAATTTGCATCCATCAGCATTTTTAAGCTTTTGCTTTTTTAGGCAATCAAGACAGTTTTGATGGTAGATATGAAGGGAAGGCAAGAACACAGCATATGCATTTTCCCTCTTGTATGAGTGCAGCCCAGTTTAGCAGCCATGATTTAGCAAAGGCTTTATCCCACCCTTCCCTCAGGAAGCCCCACAGAGGGCACCTACAGCACCTCACAGCAGCTGGTTTTGGATTCATGAGACCCATTGAACAGTAGCTGCGTAAGTGTGAATGGCATGAGCCATTCCCCCTTCTACTGCTAGAGCTGATGCTTTCTTTCCAAGCTTATAAAATAGCATACTCTATTAAAAATGTTGTTGATAGCAGAAATAGTTTTATTGTTGTGTTGCAGTCACAACAAGAACCATTTGCAAGGCACTTATCCTAGCTCTGTCTCCTCCTCTTAGCTGGAGTAGCATTTCTGGCATATTTCTGGGAAGTCTGTCCATCAGGGACACAAATGGTGCATTTCTATCATTTTCTGTAAGAGATAGGTTAACTTGTGTAATTCAGTATAAATTTCCACAGACCACTAATCTCATCTTTTCATCATGGTCATACCTGTTGTACCTAACCCATGCTTTTTTTTTGAATTAAAATTACTTTTCTCCTGCATAGAAAGAAGGGTAAAAGTGGTCATAATGCATGGTGAAGGTGAGGAGATAGGAGCGCAGAAAGTAAACAGCCAGAATCTGGCAGCTCTTGCCTCAGTGATCTGTTTGCTCAGCCAAGTAAATCCAGAAGTTGATTCTGGTCATACACAATAACTGCAATCTATTGTAACAAAACACGTGGGAAGACTACAAATGTGAGGAATGCCCCGTGCCTCTGCATGTTGTCCAGGCTGCTTGGTGCCATGTGTCACGGCTACAATGCTGCCAAAGCTGACTTCCAAAGAATCACCCTTTGACAGCTTTGTCTCCCAACAACTGCGTAGCTGTCAGTTCATGGGAATTCCTCCTTCTCGGCAGGATGCAAAATGCCAGCTGAGGAAACGCCCAGATCATTATCCCATAGCAGACAAAACAAATATTGTGTTTCCCCTGAACCAGCTATATATAGAATTTATCTGACCCTGGTAAGGCTCTGAGATAGCATGGGTTCAACTCAGGCAAGGGAAAATGCTGCTCCCCAAAAGGATTTCTCTACAGGCCGGCAGATGCACTGTGGATTTATGCCATCCAGAAGAAGTTGGTCTCTTCTTCCAGAAGTGATCTGTTATGTAAAGAATAGATGGTGAAAAAAATCTGTCCAGCATTTGGAAAATATAAGAGCACTTGGGAGCTTGTCCATGCAGTGGGGTAAAGTGACATGTTGCCTGCCCAATGTCTCCTTCTAAATGAGGAGCCCAGATTAATAATTCTACTAATTATTTAGTAGAAATACTGACTCTCTGTGGGTTTTTTTCAGTAGAAGAGCAGAAAGAGAAAACTTCTGACAATTACCTGGGTAAAAACCCCTGTGAGTCACTGTTTGTATATCTAAGGCATGATTAAAGTAACATTTTTCTCTTCTATGGCTGTGAGTAAGACCTGGTCATGTACCTCTTCTAAGAGAATGATCCATTGGTCATAATGGGAGCTTTTCCAGCAGATCAGTGTTAATAATGGCATTTGGCTGTGCAGTAGTTGCACAGTTTTCTATCAAGCTGAAGAAATCACTTAAACTCGTATTCCTTTTCAAAAGTGAAATTCAGTCTCTCCATCCTTCTGGTGCAGATTCCCTTTGTCATAGTGGGATGTGCTGGTGACTGAATGGTTTAGTTGCTGTCTTGTCCTGGCTTTTCACTCTCTGGCGTTTCAAGTAGCATTTTATTAACAGTGTGAGAGATCTCCATTAAGGCTCTAGGGACAGTGGTGATGTTCCAGCATTCGCATGCGATGGGAAATATTTTCCAACTTTGCAGCTGCCTATCACGCCTCAGCAATCGCCTGCATGGTATGCGTTTGTATTCAGCAGTGATCCAAATTCTCCTTTGTCATGGTCACACAAACTGTTCAACAGCAGAGGCCATCTCTGACCTTCACTGACCCACGTAAAGCTTGTGCATTTGCGACTGGGCATGTTAGAATCATCATTACATAGCTGTTTTCACTAAAACAACAGTATCCAGTGTAAAAATAATAATTGAACCACAGGACTGGAAGGGACCTCTCTTTATCCATCCTTCCCCATCTCTGGCTTTCTGCTCCTGGCAGATGTTTCTTCCTCTTAAAAACACCTGGTATAGAGGCTGCACATTTTTACCAGGCAATCTTTTTCTCTGATCTTTATTGTTAGAAAGTTTTCTGTACTTTTCCTTGATACAATTTAAGCCTGTTTCTTGCCTTCTAACTTGTAGGAATTACTCCCTTCATCTCTGTGGTAATTTTTTACATAGCTGCAGACTGTTCTCTAGTTGTGGCTGTGAAAAAAAATTAAAACCTTATTGATATGCGACTATTTTTTTTGTCAAATGGATAAAATTTCACTCAGGGTACCAATACTTTTCTGTCATAACTTTTAAACCATGTCTCCTGTTTCAAAATCTATTTCTTTCTCTGAAAGTGAATGCATCGTCCACATATGCAAGGCATATAAACTGTTCACCCTCAAGTACATTTTGCAAAGCAATTTTCTTCTTCCTGTCACTGCCAGCAGATGACTCTGTGCAGTGTCAGTCACAAAACACCTGGATTTGCATCCTTCTCTGTATGAAGCATTTTCTCCCTTTCATATACAGCTTTCTGTGATACTGCTTAAGCGGTCTGCAGTCCATATTCTATTAGGATCATAGTTTTCATTGTTCTCCATGACTTCCATAGTGTGACACAGCTTTTTTCTTTGCTGGGGGGCAGCTTTGCTCTTTTTTACTAATCTCTCCAGCAAGACATAGTTACAGGAAAATACTGGATATTCAACAAGGTAGACAATATTTAAACACTATGTTGGTGCCTGTGGCTGACCTATTCTGCATTACTGCATAGGATGAATTTTAACAACACTCCCATAAGACTATGTGAACACATTCTATTTTGTAACATTAATTTGTGAGTAAACTGATATTTTATAATCTTATTATAAATATGCACAATATTGCTCTGGGTGCATCTGTTCCTAGATTATTAATGATGCCTTTCTATTCACCATAAATAATAAAACAATAATCACAATCAGAAAACAGATCTTAATTTGTATTTAAGCTGCACAGTTTTATACATTTATGGGAGTACAGATGACTTCTTTACTGTAGTCATTAGTTCCAAAACCTTGTTTAAACAGCTAATGATATATATTTCCAATACACAACTGTGTGCCTAGCATGCACTGTCTCATAGCACTGTGTCTTACAAAGAGATTCTCCTTCCTCCAGCCTTGTCTCCCATAAAGGTTTTGAGAAGACGTCAGAAGTGATACCTGACCAGCTCCCAGGGAGCAGCCGTGGCCACCTGAGCTGGGCTGGTGATTGTGCCTCTGGGGCAAGCCTCACTGTCCTAGCGAGCATGGCATGCGTGTATGAGATCACAGGGTAGCATCACCTCATATCCTGTAATTTCAGTGAGATCTAAAAATTGTCATCACTTACAAATTCATAAGGTGATTGTGAATGTCAAAAAAATCTGTACTGACAATAACTTTCCAATCCATTGGCTGCAGGAGAACTATTTTCAATACCTTTTCTGATAGGAACCCTGGCAAGTTTTAAAATTATTGGATAGTAGCACTTTTTCTTCTGGCTGAAAGTAATGCTAACTAAAAGAAAATCAGACTGTGCCAATGGCTATATCCCAAATATGTAATAAGTCCAAATAGGCTTTAACAATGGTGGAAGGATTACATGTTATGCCAGATACAGTGTAATACTACTTGTAGTGGTTTTACAAGAATTTGAAATGTCCTACATGATAGCAACTTAATTACCTGTCCATTTGTTTAAGCAAAGTAATATTTGCACATTATTCAGCGAATGACAGTTATTCAAATAACTGCGCCTATGCACATTAAGTAAAAGCAGCCTTAACAGGATATTTAGGGAACGTGTGGAAAATGCAGATGAAAATCTAGTGAGCCGCCATTTTAGAAACACTCTGGTATTTCCTTCGTGCTATTCATTAACCGTATTTCCAAACGCTGAACATCTGCAGATATCTGTGACAGCACGGCCAAGGCAGCTGCCTGGGTTTTGTCTGAGCTCTGAAGGGAGAACACAGAGCTGTGTGATGGTGGGGTCCCCTCCATGACCAGAGGGACACTTGAAAAAGCCTTGCCAGCAAAAGCAGAGCTGGAAGGAAAATTCATATTCCTTCTCCCCGTCTGCTCTGGTGAGGACAGACCTTGGAGATAGCTGGGTGGCTTGGGAGCAGGAGCAGTACAGCTGAGGACTGGTGCTGTGGATGTTGCCCGTGGTGCGAGGTCCGGCACAGACCCGCTGCCGGGGAGACAGAGATCTGCCCTGGCAAGGGCTGGCCCTCCTCCGGGATAACCTCCCGTCACGGTAATACCTGGGCAAAATGAAACCGGGGGAAGCAAGTGTTTGTTTTAGGGAAAAGTGTGTGAAATCCTCATTGTTTCAGGCCCTGAGGCAGCGGTGGAGCTGAATACCGATGTCCCTCCTACCTCACAAAGGTGGAAACCTTAATAGTATAAAGTGGGAGCAGGTGGACACGCTCTGACGGTGAGTACCCTGTAGAAAGCCACGACTAGATATTCCCCTGGGCTTATTTTCTTAGAACTTGTATTTGGAACTGCTGTTGCCATGGGATAGTCTTCCTCTGGTCACCCAGATGAACCGCCTGGCATCCAGCTGTGCCACCTGGGAAGGAGAAGGCAGCGGCAAAGGGCCCGCAGGTGGCCAAGCCAACGCACCCTCGCGCAGGAGGGTCATCAACCTCCCCGCTGCCCAGCCCAGCTGGAGTGGATGTGAGAACGTGCCCGGACGCGGGGGTCAGAGCGCGGCCAGCCCAGCGGTGCCTTCACACAGCAGCAGCAGCAGCAGCAGCAGCGGCGCCGGGCCGCGCAGCGCCGCCGCCCCTCAGGCCACACGCCGGGCCCGCGCGGCCCGCCCGCACAGGTAAGCGGCGCCGCGCGGGG
>VZTG01008007.1:316085-376960 GCA_013397845.1 Melanocharis versteri | reverse complement strand
CCGCGCTCGGAGCTGCAGCCCTGCTCGGCGGGACCGGCTCCGCGCAGCGGCTCCAGCCCGGCGTCCCGCCGCCGGCAGCCGAGCCCGCTGTGCGGCGGAGCCCCGCTGTCCCGGGCTTACTGGAGAGCGGTGCTCTGCTCCTGGAGACAAGTGGATGGACAGTGTGAACTATGACTCATCCATTCTGGGGCGTGCGGGCTTTCGCTCCGTGTCAGTTTGACCAGCCCGTTCGGCGGGATGGGTCGCTGGCGGGTTGTGCGGGTTCGTGTCCACGGTGCAGCCCTGCTCAGTCCACAAACCCCATATTCAGTACGCGTTGAACCCGAGCTCAGCCCCAGGCAGTCCACCACTGGTACCTGCGGTAATTGTATCTACTGGCCTGTGCACAAGAGCTGGTGTGTGTTTTGGTGTACTTGGTGTCAGCCTTAATGCCCTTGAACCTGATGTCGCCTTTCCTGTGCAACCACTGCAGGCCCCCTGCATGTATGGGGGACGCAGGCCGTCTCATTATAGAGAGGTGTGGAGGATGCACAGCCACAGGAGCCTTACTTTAGATCTTAGTATTTTCATAATGTCCTCAGCCCATCATAAACTAGTTCATCAGGCAGTGCATGCATTGGAGTGCCACCCAGTTATCCATCTCCTCAGTGAGCAGTGACAGCCCACCTTCCTGTAAGCATCTTTTAACATAGCCCTCGTGTCTCTTTCGGTTCCTATCTTTGCTACCGTAGTGCGTTGTGAGATCCACAGGCGTGTGCTCTTGTGCCTGTGGGACAGGCCACTAGCTCTAGCCAGCAACAGCTCCTCTTGGCCGTTGAGAGCAATGGTTGAGTTGCTCCACTTGGTTTTGGTGTTTTTAACATAGTGCCTTTCTCTTACCAATTGCGGAGTTCTCTTGAAATCTCCCCAATGGTGTAACATTTGAGATACTGCGTACAACTTGTACACATGCACTTCTTGTGCATAACCATGTGTATTTTCTCTTTGTAACACACCTGAATGCTCTTTAAGGTGACAGCACCAGAGTAAAGTGTTTAGCACATGCTGCTCTCAGAAGCAGCTGTTTCTCAGCCAGAATCAGAGGAAGTTTTCTCACACTGGTATGTAGCTATGTGAGTCCTGCTGCCATTTGTACCATTTCCCCTTCAGGAGAAGGGACTTACTTCTTTCAGTGAGTAACTTGTCCAGGCAGAGCCATGAACAAGAGAGAGAAAGAGCTTTCAGGCATAATTTGAACGTTATTAGTGTTCTTGAGTGATGGAATAATCCCTCCCTTGAGTTTTCTATGAAGTGAAAACAAAAAAATAATTGAAGTATCCTTTTAAAGCTGTAACAATGCGTGACACTGCAGTGTGGTGCTTGTTTAAACATTTAACTCTTATTTACAACAATTCTTCCTCCTTGTAACGTTATTACAGCAGTGTCTTGTGGAAGCATGGAGAAGGTGCTCATTTCTGCAGGATGCTACCTGCCTGTTCCTGTCCCTCTCCCCTCCAAGGCACCCTCCCCTTCCAGGCGTGGTGACTGTCAGTTGTATTTAGCTGGTGTGTTTGTGTTGAGTAGTTAGTGACCAGGATGTCATATTGAAAACAGTGAAATGGCAAAGGCTTTAGAAAGCAGGAATGTACACATGCCTACCCAAAGCTCTGCATGCCGTGGTGGAGGGCTTGGTGTGTGCCTTGGACATCCTGGCAAACACCTATGGTAATGTCACCTTCATAAAGCCCCCCAGAAAGAGCTGCATCTTGTAGCTGCATGAGAGGCTATTTCCTATTGTTCCCAAAGCTTCTCTGCTCTTATTGCCTCCAACTTTGGTTTTGGAGGTACCAGCCACAGGTGCTCAGGAAGTCCAGGCACTGAGGTATGTGGCCACCCTGTGCTGAGGGAGCCCAGCACCTGCTCCTGACCTTCCTGCTAATCCCAGTGAGTGTCTGTTAGCAGCCTCCCAAGATATTTTTTGAGGTTTTTGTTCAGTCTCTGAATTTTCCATTGAGGTAGTCGCTGTAGTCTGGTGGCAAGCGATGTTGCTGCAGGGTCTGTCATACCATCTGCCCTGTCAAATGCCTTTATTGGTGACCTGGAGGAGATTGAGGCATCTTTATTGAGCTGTGAGTGGCCCCGAACTGATGCAAGGGTGAGAAGTGGTACCATTGAGGTCTAGGCTGTGCAGAGGGTCCTTACCAGGCTGAAGAAAGGGGCTGACCCATGGAGGCCTCATGGCTGAATGGGGACAAATGCAAAGTGCTGCCCCAGGAAAGGAAGGATTCTACATCGGTTGGCTTGGTCAGCCTGTTATGAAAGTGAACCCGGGCTGTTGCAGTGCACTGTCACTTGTACTGGCTGACAGGGAAAGAGGGTGGATGCAGTCTACGTAAGCAGCAGCTTCTCAAACTGCGATCTCTTATTCTTTTTATGTAACGTAAGTGCAAACCCATGAATATTTTAGCAATACAGTTGGTGTATGCTTGGCTTAACCAGTAAAGCCCAACTCCTGATCATGCACTCATGACCTGAGCCTCCGTATAAGCAGGACTCAGCTGGACTTGTCTTACTGGTCTGTTAACTGTTAGATGTATTTCTGTACAGAGCAGGCAGGAGCAGTGGAGGAAGGAAAGGATGAAGGAAACAGGGTTGGAGGGTACTGTTTCTGCAAATAATTAATAGAGGGAGGGTTTGTGTCCGGGAAATCTGCCAAAGAGACATGTGGTAGGTTGGGCTCTGAAGCCTGATCAGACCAGTGAAAATTGAAGAGCACAGGGGGTTGCTGAGGTGCATCCCAAAGACAACAGCCTAGTTGCATACACAGCTGGAGCAGTGCTGTTTCAGGTGTGTTGTGCCTTCTGATAAACCGTCTGCCAGATGCATGAACTGAGCAGTACTGTCATCTCCTCTGTTTCATGCTACTGAAAACCTATCATGCAGTATTTAAGAAGGATACAGCTTTTTCTTTCACTGACTAGACTCCTTATTAAGAAGGCTTGTCACCAATTACGGTAACACTATGCAGCAGACAAATTTCTGCGGTAGTTTGTAATAGCATTGATTGAGCTTTCAGGCTTTATAGATATTATTGCTTATCCCCTCAGCAACATTGGATTCTTTACTGATTGCCTGTCTGGAACAAAACAAAATAAAATCTAAGGTTATGTCTGTTCTTGCTCCAAGTTATTGTAAGGAGAAGAAAAGAATTGAATTAAATTTGGTCATGTTCAGGCAGTGCTGGGAAAGAGCCCAGTATTTTTTTAGTAAAGTAGAAAAATTAGTCATGCATTTAGTGATTGTTTGCAAGTCAGACTTCTTTCAAGGCATTATGTTTCTCTGTTTCCAGCTTCTGAACTTATTTTAAAATTCATAGTTTCTGTGGAGTTTTGAATTTGTCAGAAAGATAAAGGCTTTTGAAGTAAGCCAGAGGTAGTTTGCTAGTATGTCTAAGCTGGTGTTTTGTTTAGCTGTGTGCAGTCACCAGTGCACTTGATGCTTAAGTTGAGTAAGTCCAGTGGAAATGTTGTGATCACTGATCAGATTGCCAGTTTCAGCACCTTTTGTTCCAGCAGTATGTTCTCAATTGTTTATTCCTCTAGTATAAACTCTCCACGTCACCTTCTGAATACAGCAGGGTTAGTTGCTGTGAAGAGCCCTCATCAGCACATTGCTCTTGCTGCCTAAGTTGTCTTAATGTGCTTGGGATAGCACAAAACAGCATTTCCACCATTTCTGTGCTTATGCAGACAGATGGAAACCCAAAAGCTCAGCAAAATGCACCCACAGTGACCTGGCCTCTTCTCAGCTGCCACATGGGGAATGGAGAATTAGCTGGTGCTGGGAAAACTACAGGAGCTGCTGCAGAAGAGCTTAGTGTGTTTCCTTCCTTGGTTAAGAGGAAACTTCTACCCAAGACTTCTGTTATTCTCTACTCCCCTAAGACACACTGGGAATGCTTGTGACTGCCTTCATGTGGTGTAGGATAGCTGGTCTTTCACCAGTGAGGGGCAGGATGAGCAGCAAAGGACTATGTTTGTCAAATCCCATCCTCTCAAGAACTGGAGAAACCACCTCATTGCTTTTTCAACATCTCTGGGTATCTCTTCCCAAATCTACTTGCTGTATGGCAGGATTTTGTCCACAGTAGTGCTTCTGCAGAGCTTCCAGCTGTGCTGGGCCAGGTAACCTGCTCCTCAGTGCTGAGCACCCTCAGCTGCCCCCCCCTCCCACCCTGTACAGCTTCTGCAGGGCTGTGTAGCTGTGTATGAACCATAGCTTGCACCCTACACTGGCCTCTTGTTCCATATCTCTTGCAGGGGTATATCTCAGACCAGGAGGTGGAGGTTTCTAAAAAAAAACAGAAGGCAAAAAGAGTTTACTAGGTTATTTATGTTTTGTATACTCTGAGGTAATACAGCATAGCTGCTGCTAAATGCAAGACACTTTCTCCACTCTCTCTGTAGACATAGATGGCCCTGCAGGTTAATGGCTTCTCTTCCAAAGTAATAGAAAAGCTAGGCTCAGGAGAATGATTTAAGGCTCTGCTGGCTTCTGAACTTAATTAGGTTATGGGGGTTTTGTTTTACAGTGTTTACCAGTACAAGTGAGCCTGTATTTAGAGTCATAGAATCGTTTAGGTTTGAAAAGACTTTTAAGATTGTCGAGTCCAACTGTTAAGCCAGCACTGCTGAGTCCACCACTAAACCGTGTCCCTAAGTGCCCCATTTATGCATCCTTCAAGTACCTCGTGGGATGGTTATTCAGCTACTTCCCTGGGCAGCCCAAAGCTTGACAACCCTTTCAGTGAAGAAATTTTCCCTAATATCCAGTCTAAACCTCCCCTGGTACAAGCTGGGGGCCTTTCCACTTGTCCTATTGCTTGTGACCTGGGAAAAAAGACCAGTTCCCACCTCACTACAACCTCCTTTCAGGTGTTTGTAAAGTCATGAGGTCCCTTCTGAGCCTTCTTTCCTTCAGACTGAGCCTCCCCAGCTCCCTCAGCTGCTCCTCACAGAACCTGTGCTCCAGACCCTTCCCCAGCTCCACTGTCCTTCTCTGGGCTCACTCCAGCCCCTCAATGTCTTTCTTGTCATGAGGGGCCCAGAACTGGACGCAGCACTCAAGGTGTGGCCCCACCAGTGCTGAGCATAGGGAGACAATCTCTGCCTTGGTCCTGCTGGCCACACTATTCCTGATCCAGGCCAGGAGGCCATTGGCCTTCTTGGCCACCTGGGCACACCTGGCTCATGTTCAGATGCTGTCAGCCAGCATCCCCAGGTCCTTCTCTGCTGGGCAGCTTTCCAGTCACTCTGCCCCAAGGCTGTTGTGCTGCATGGGGTTGTTGTGACCCAGATTCAGGATCCAGCACTTGGTACTGTTGAACCTAATAGAAGTGGCCTTGGCTCACTGATCCAGCCTGTCCAGATCCCTCTGCAGAGCCTTCCTACCCACAGGCAGTTCAGTAATGCCTCCCAAAGGACTCTATCAACTAGTCCCTTAAACAGGCCAATTTCTTCAATAATCAAAAATGATTTCATGGTTGCTGTGTCCAGGGTGGCCTTCAGCCACCAGATCACTCACCAGTCTCTCTCTGTTCACAGTCATCACATCCAGAGGGACCTAACACATCAGTAACCCTTTGCTGCCACATGGATCTCTATCCCCTACTTCCACTGAGACAGCAAATGGAAGGACCTCAGTAGCGCACCATCCCTCAAGCATTGGTGTGCTGCCCCCAGGCTTATCCCTAGTGAGCCTGGTTTTTATCTCTTTTTCCTCTTCAAATCTAGTTTAAAGCTCTTTCAATGAGCCCAGCTAACTCCTGTGCGAGGAGAAAGATCTCCAGCAGGCCTGCTGTTGTGTAAACTTACCCGTTATCAAAACCCAAAAATTCTGCTGGTGACGCCAGGCTCAGAGCCAGGTGTTGACCTGCTGGCTCTTGTTTCTCCACTCAGCAGTCCCTGCAGTTACAAAGATAGAGGGGGATACTGCTTGTGCTCCTGATCCCATAACCAGTTGTCCCAAGGCCCTGAGGTCTGTTGGCTGCCCTCAGACTTCTTGTTGGGACTTCATTGCTGCACACCTGAAAAATCAATAATGGATAATAATCTGAGGGCTGTATCAGAGGAGGAAGCTTTCTGTTCCATCTTTAACCAGGGCCTCAGGGAGGCAGCAGGCTTCCCTAACAAGTGGGTCTGCTCTGCATGGGGAGCCTTCTGTTCCCTTCAGAAGGGAGTCTCCTCTGTCAATGACCTATCTATTTTTTCTTTATGGAGGTGGTTTTGATGCTGGGCACAAGCTGACTGAACCTCAGTGGCACCTCCAGGCTGGATGAACCAAGCAGAGGAGTTCCTGTTCCTGGGCACCCCTCCCACAGGGATGCTCAGTGCTGCTGGCCAGCACTGGGGGAGGAGCAGGGCACTCCCTGCAGTCCAGCTCGGGGTGACAGTGTGCTCCCACCGAGCTCTGTCTGGGCAGCTCTGTCAGCCATGCAGGTGCAGAGCTTAGCGAGGCTGTGACTTTCTGCTGGGTGGGTACCACTGCTCCCTGGTTGAGCTGGCACTGGCAGGAATCTGTCTCCTTTCCATGGAGGATTAGCACTGGCTGGTCGCTAGAGAAGCAAGAGATTAAATGTTTTATTAGCATTTTAAATAGTTCATGGTTCTTTAAACTGTCACACAAATGGTGGCGGTCTCTTATGTTTTCACTGACCCCTTTGCATGTCCTTGTTGTGGTTCGCCCTTGGTGACCCAGACCACCTTGGTGTTCTGCCTAGAAAACTTTCGACAGAAAGCACAGGGGTTGCCACGGTGTAATTGCTTAGTACTTAAAACAGCAGGTAAGTAAACATGGGCAAACACTTCGCATGAAGGCTGACAAAAATTAGAGATGGCACTAGGTACCTTTCCACCCTCTTGTTAGATTGGGTTTTTTTGATACCTTTCCCGTTCTATACTGAGCCATATACATACTCCTTTAGCCTATCTTTGTCATCATGTTCTCAGTCTAACCTCACAATTAGAGTGAAAGCATGCAAGATATTGTCAGCTTTTTATTTTCTGTCAAACTGAAAACAAGTTGAGAAGTACCAGCCAGACTTTGGATAAGACGTATACCTGAGTTTTAGTGTGGGATTTGGTTGTCCTTTGAGCCTATAATTGGCAAACCCAAATGTAATGATCTTCTACAAAGTTAGTGTCACTTGGAGACTTTCTCCAGGATGATGGGTGATGCCCATCATGGGTTACAGAAGGCAATGAAGTAACTCATATCAGAATCTGCTCCAGTTTTTCTTTTATTATATCAATAGCTTCAATTTACAGTGTTTTTTGTATTAGTATATAAATTAACTGAAATTCATGCAGTAGAGGAGAAAAGTTTCTTAAACAGTACTGATAGGTTTAAAAAAACCCAATCATTTAGGCAGCATCAGGTAGACCTTTATCAGGAGCTGATGTAATTATCAGTATTCATAAAAATGGGTGCTTTAGCCTCCCAAAGCAGACTATTTCAAAAATCATCTGTTTCAGAGTTTAAGTGATGCCTTTTGGTTTGGGCAGGTGGTTCTTTGGTCTTAAAGTTCATTGCTGATGTAGCTCTGACCCTACATTAATAAGGCTAACACTTTGGGTGAACTGGCTATGCGAAGAACTGTATTTTTTCATTTTCAATTTTGCTTCTGTGATCCCCGATTTAATGAAAATGTTAGGAAGTAGCTTCTAGTCAGATCAATATAAGTGGACTGTATTCATTATAATTGGTTTCTATCTACAGAACTGTAAAACAATCTTTAAGGACAGTCTAGGAGCAGCTTGGGTTTCATGCTTTTCTAGTAGAAGCCATATTTAGACCTTGTTATTGAATTGTGATGTCAGGATTCTCAGAAATATCCCAGTTGCTGACCAGAAGATTAAAAAAAGGCAGAACCCAAATTAAATGCCTGGTTTTTAATCTCTTGTGGACACTTGATTATTATTGTGCAAGCCTGATGTCAGCTTCTGTACTTGGTTAATCGCTGTTCCTTCGGCTGTGATAAATAGCCCTTGGTGAGCTTATGGTTCAGTGCAAATGATAAGTGGTTAAAGGTTCCCAATAACCATAAGCATTTCCACCAAGTAAAAAGATCCTTTCCTGCTGCTCTGACTTATACATATGGTTTGGAGCTACCCTGTTCCTTCCCCAAGAACTTTCTGCCTGGACTTTCAAATTGAACCTAAATAGTTGTTGTTTTGTAGTTTTTTGTTTATTTTGTTGAGGGTTTTATTTGTAACTGCCTTACTTAAAAGCATTGCAAAAACTAGTTTACCACAGTTACTTCTGGAATTTTGGTTCTGAGATTCAAAGGTGGGTTCATAACATGCCCAGTGTAGTCTGCCTGGTTGGTTGTGCACTTAAACTTGTTGTTTCCCATCGTCCCTCTTGGTGAGGTGACCAGGGCATGCAACTCTTCAGTAAGCATGGCTGATCTTAGCACTGACGTTTTTCATTAAAATAAACACATGCAGACTTCAATTTCTACCACTAATACTGGTTATTTTGAAGTGATTCTGGAGCAAGTACTGTGCCTCTGCTGCAGGATCAGCATGACTCTGCTGAGGATGCTGTGGGAAGTGAGTGTATACCAAGTTTTAACTTGCAATACTCCATTCATGCTGAGTATTTTGTGAGCTTAGCAGCTCAGTCTGGGAAAGCAGTGTCTATGCTTGTGTTGTTCAGTTTTCAGAGGATTTCTTGTCTTTATCAAAAGTCTCCTAGTAAATAGTGCTCGATCAAAAATGTGGACCTGATCATTAAATGCTGACCTGAAACGAAAGTTACGTATGTAAAACAGTCTTCATTAACCATAAGTTACACCAGTACATGCACACACCTGTGTAGAAGTCATTGTTTATGACAGGCTTGCCAACCAGAAGTTGTGACTACAGAAAATACGTTCCTACCAAGAAAGAAATTACTGCCAATAATTACTGATCATTCATCCCTTTGAAAAATAAACCATTCTACTTTTTTTGGTATTTGTTATAGAAGCTTATCCCTAATCAAGTTTATGGTGTAAGAGAGCTTCACTCTTGGTGTCAGATCTGGTCAGTCACAATTCTAGGGTGAAGATAAATGATGCACCCACAGCATCAGGTGACAGTATCTTTTATTGCTACCCCTTTTATTGCAGTATTAGGAGTTCTTCTTTCAGAAAAAAAAATGAAATGTTTTGTGGCTGAGACATACCTGAGTCAGGAGTTGCATTCATCCAAGGCCAGTGATCAGCTACACCACACTGCAATGTGCCGTTTTTCTGCCACTTGGAGTCAATATTAAAACCAAGCAAGTATATAAAAATCAGCTCGTTCAAGACTTGCAGAACTCATTTTCATGTCAATAGAGATTCAGTATTTGGCATCATCTTTAAAAAGTGATTGTGATAATTTGTTTCTGGAGGGTTCATTATGTATGTTAATAGTAAAGGATCTGGCTATCCATGCCTGTCTCCGGATGCCAACTGAAGTTCTCTGGCAAGATGAAATCATCTATCTCAGCTCAGTCCCAGCTGGCCACTGAAGCAAACCAAAACAAAACTGCTACATAATTGGACACTGTTGACAGTGTTGTGATTGATTTTGCATTTCTCTTTGCTTTTTCTGAGGCTTTTAATGTAAGAGCTGTCAGGAAGCTGAATCCTGTATCTCAGAAAGGGTGATCTTGCAGGAAAGAATCCTGCTTGTGCAGATGTCTCTGCATTTCAGTGTGGTTGATGTCCTTTGAACTGCAGGCCAGCAGCCATGGAGATGGTCAACTCCTAGGCTAGAAAGACGAGTGCTTTAGAGATAGACCTAATTTTTGGCCTGCTCTCTAGAAATAGAAAGCTATGTTTTAAAAAATAATTTAAATCTTTAGTAGTAAACTGCAGACCATGCCTCTGTGCAGAAGCAGGTACATTTAACAGTCCTATAGGAGTTAATTTTGCAAACAGTAAAAGTACTTTGGAGCATTTCATCTACCCAAGTACTGAATGTGCCTGTCATCACTGTGCTTAAAATAGTGAAAGTGATGAATCTCATGTTCTTCCGACATTTTACAGAGGAGAGGTGGCATGGCTATTGCTAGTCACTAGGTATTCACTGAAGTTTAATACACTAGTTCATGTCTTTGAACCTGTTAAAAGCCTCTGATGGAAATACTTGTGCCTGTGCTAGCAAGAGCTGGAGTGAGCAGTGCTCTTGAGAGGCAAATACAAGCTGATAGAAACAATAGAAAAAATACAGTGATGGAGGATGATATGAATGGAATACATGTATTTTCCAGTAGAAAGGTCTGATTGAAGGCTTCTGTGAAGTTTTCCAGGTTTTTCTGCAAGGTGGTTCGGGGTGACTACTGTAGCCACATATATTCAGAAACTTCTAACTATGATGCTTTCTTGGAGTAGAGGGTGTTAGACAAGAAGGTGGCATAGGGTTGTCATAACCCTTTTTCACATTCCTTCTGGCTGCAGCAGCTTGAAATATGTGCAGAGAAAGCTGGTTTTAGTGTAGGTTTCTAAAATAAATCAGGCAGACGCTACTCTGATGTTGGCCTTACTGATATTTGTCCAATAACTCTTGATCCCTTTGATGGGAGCTGGTTGCAAGGAAGGAAACTGGAAGGTGGCCGCACCACCGCCAGTGCAGGAAAAGTCAAGGCAGAAGTCAGTGTAGGAGAGACTTGCTGTCAGAGAAAGGGCTGGGGAGTGACCTGGCTGTCTGCATGGGGGAGAGCCCTTGTCAGCACTTTATGCATCATGTGGGGTGCCGCGTCTTCACTGATGCTGGCAAGTCCAGCTGTGGAAATCGAATCCGTACGAAATGGAGCTTCTGTACTGCCATACAGAAATCTCTTATTTTTATGACCCTTAAAGCAAATGTTTCTGTTAAATGTCATATTATTCTGGAATGTGGTCTTATTGTCACACAGTAAACCAACTAGCCTGCCTTGACTACAGAGCTCTGGCTTAGGACAGTCCCTTCTAGGTGAGCACTGTATACCTCTGGTATTGCTGAAAGGCTGTTTTCTTGACTTGGCTCAAACTGATTATTAATCTGGGCCTGAAGTGCTGTGTGAGGTTCTGGTTACCCATTTTGGACATGCAGAATAAGCAGAAAAGCTATGTGGATGGATGAGAAGGCCTTGCTGCAGTGTAGGACTGTTCCTGGATGAAGTGACACTAATTAGATAAATGCCTTCAGCTCAAAGTTATTTTGGGTAGGGGAGGGTAGACGTAGGAGAGTTCTACAGTATCTCAAATGGTACAGAGCAAATGAACTGGGACTGATAGTATGAAAATGACGTCCAGAGAAATACCCAGGCAGCAAATTCCAGCAGAAGGAAGTACTTCGTCACGCGGTGCACAACTGAACTGTCAGAGTCATTGTCAGTATGTTGCAGGGTTGAGGGGGGGGAGCAAAAGTACAGCTGGATGTCAGCTATGAAAGAGAGATCCATCAGTAGCTGTTTTAACTCTTTGATCCAAATGCAATAGTTGGCTTTGTAAATGTGTGCACTGCCTCTTACAATAAGCTGGGGGAAATATACTGGAGACAGTGACACTCTATACTTGCCCTCTTTGTTATTCTTTCCTTAAGCTGCCGGTACCGGCTGCTGTTGGAGTCAGGCTGCCGGGATATACAGGTCTCTGTGACCCATTTAAGCTGGTCATGTATTATGAATAAGCTGTAATACTGATAGCTGTTTAGCAGACTCATAATGAGTCACTTGCTGTGATCCTGAAGGTCACGAGTTGTTCCAAGCACTGGCTGTTTGGGAGGCAGATGCCCTGTCTTAACCTTGCACAGATCTTGCTGGTGTTTTTCTCCCACCTGGCAAGGGAAAACTTGTGTTCAGGCTTAATCAGGATGTCCAGTGGCATAAGATGGGCCATCACTAGCTCTGAGGTCAGACGTTGATTTATTTTTTCTTCCCTGCCTCAGGATATCCATCCTAGAACAGATAGTAGAAAATTGAATGATTCCACCATGAAGACAGCCAGAGATATTTTATGTCAACAGTATAAAAGAATTCTGCAGCCCCCCCAGTCCTTAGCAAGTCAGATTAACCCTAAGAAACAGTGCACACTTTGTAAAGCAGAGATTTCTCATTGGGAAATGTTGTTTCTAGCTTTTCCACATCAGCTGTGAAAACATACTGCCATCCAACCTTTGCAAAATGATTCTTAGAAAGGCCTAGCAGTGAATGCTTGGCAAATAGAGGTTTAATATATTGAGTCAGGCTTAAAGGCTTAATGTTATGGAAGAGAGTGTCCTAGAAGAGCCTTTGCAGAAAGCTGCCAGGGGAGAACAGTCTCCCGTGGACTTTGGGGTCTGTTTTGTTGTTGGACAGCTGATGGCAGCTGATAATCTGCCAATTCATGCTGTGGAAATAATCGACAGATTTTTCCTGAATAGCCTGATATAGATTAAATGAGCCTGAAAACACCAGCAATGATAATAGGAAATAGGTATTTATTTTCTGAGTACAAGGAGCCATTTGGAAAAGGTGCCACTGTTTTCTGACCTTGTGCTCTGGCTTCACAGATAACCCAATCACAAAAAATTTTGGACTAGAACTGCTGGTCTTTTTATGCCTGCGAACGGCAGTAGCGGAGCTGTTTCTAGGTGGGTTTGATGAATGGCAGGCTGCCAGGAGTGGCATCCATCTTGTATCTGAGATAATGCCATGAGCAGCCTGAGAGCCATTTCTGACAGGAGAGCATCAAACCAGCTGTGCATTGTGCAGGGCTGACTGGAGAGATTTTGCAGGAGCAGGACTAGAGCTGGCATGGCCAGGGTTGGATGGTGAGCATTTTTCTGTGTTTCCAAAGTCTTCACAGACATCAGCCGGTTGTGTGGAAGCCTGGGGTAGACCGATGACACCAGTGATGCCCTGATGTCAAGCTAGGGTCGTGAGAGCCTTGGTCCTGTAGGTGTTACATGGCAGGGAAGATGGGCTCTTGTGTTGCATCTCTGCTCTGG
Organism: Melanocharis versteri; assembly: GCA_013397845.1. Taxonomy (NCBI): domain Eukaryota; kingdom Metazoa; phylum Chordata; class Aves; order Passeriformes; family Melanocharitidae; genus Melanocharis; species Melanocharis versteri. Next base: position 363,980 of record VZTG01008007.1, on the reverse strand, counting down.
TGCGTGTCACTTGGCTGCAGTAACCCTCCCAATAGTTTTGCCTGACCCAGTAGCTGGAGCTGTGGCTCCCCTGCAGCCCACATTGCTGTGCCTCTGTGTCCTGGCCATTCAGGTTGACTGGGGAGCAGCAAAAGTAAATGCAGGGGAAGGTGCCACAAAGAAAGGTGACTGCTATCCAGGCTCTGAACTAAGGCAGCGGCGTTTGTGGTACGGGTGGGAAAATACTCCCATGACTGTCCCCTCTGCTAGCTGCAAGCATGTCCTGTCCCTCCTGGGGCTTACAGTTTTGTGTCCTGACTTTGATATTTCCTGAGCATGACTTTATCCTTCTCATTTCTCCATCCTTAGGGGAACTTTGGCACAGATGTCAGCAGCCACCAGAAACTGCCGAAAGCTTTTGTGCAGTAAAAATGTGCTCTGTCCACGCTTCATCTTAGGGACTAAAGGCACTGCTTATAATTCTGCACCAGGCTTCTCTGAATTTAACCTAGTTTCCACTTTGCTTAGTTTCCTTACCCTCTGTACAAGGTTGCTGCACATAAGCCAGGAGCCTAATGGGAGCTTCTAAAGGTCTGCCAGTCCTCTGAAATGCAGCAGTAGTCCTAAAATTTCTTAAGAGACAGGTTTGTTTTTCTCTGGATGGAATGTAAACCAAAGGCTGCTAATAATACAGTGTGTAAGGTCTTATTCAGATTTATGTAAACCCTGAAACTGTGTCTAAAAATAGTGTATTGTTTTGCATTCTTGGAAGCAGATTCACCACACATCTACATCTGCCATGAAGTGCTATGCTGGTAACAAACTGGACTTCTCGGGAGTTGTATGAAAAGTACTGGAAACCCATTTTAATTTTTAATTTTAATAGTCCTGCAAAATACGTGTGGACAATCATGTTAAATATGGTAACACTTGGAATGGACTGCAGCTGTGGTTCTAGCAGGAGGCATAGGGTATGGGAATTGTCCGAGAGAGGTGTCCATCAGGGAAGTGCAAGCATTGATTGCCTGATCTGGGGTAGGAAGGAGTGTCGGGGAGCTGGATGTAGATTTAGCGAATGCTTTCAGACCTGAAGGAGTGAAAGAATAAAAACAGACTGTTGGTGTGTATTCTGTATGTCATGTTAGGTTTCAAGAAAAGGGACTTTTTCTTTTAACTGTAAGGCTTGTGCTTATGATGCAAGTGTATAAGTAGATGGGGCTCAATCCTGTAAGGTGCCAGTGCTTAATGTAGAGCTTGTAATCAGTCTTACTAGTTTAAAGCACTTAAACTCCTTCCTCCCTTGTGTCTGCTTACTTACCATCTCTCTGAGCTGGTCTCATGGTCATATTTTTCACTAGTGGAAAGTCTGAGGTAATGTAATGTTTGAGATGTGGCTATAGCTTTAAAGTGTTTCTTAGCTTTAGGTATTGACTAGGCGATTTTGGGCTGTCGTGTGGTGCCTGTGGAAGTGTGTGGTTAATAGCACAATAGAACTCGCATCCACAGTCATCTTAAACAGAGCATGTAGCAATATTAAATATATCCTGCAATGAGTTTTAAGAACAAGCTAAATCCATGTGGAGTGTGGATCTTTAAAGAACGCATAATCTTTGCCCCTTGCTTTTTGCATGCTCTCCAGGGCTGGGAGAGCTGTCACTTCACTGTTGATACATAAAGCATCTGACATGTCTCCTGCATGCATTGATTTTTCTACTAATGAGATTTCCTGTAGGTTTGCCCCTTTATACGTGGTAGAAAATGGATGTACTCATTTAGCTCTTTGGGAAGGTACTCCAGAGGAGCTGAGGATGAGGAGGTGACTGCTGTCAACATCAACTTTCCGTGTCTTGCATACCCTGTCTGGTGCAAGGCAGTAACAGACACAGGCGTAAGTGATAACTCCTGTCGATGAGATCATCAACACAATGGTTTAAAGTGTTTTAACATGCCTGAATAACAGCTCACACTGTGGTACGTGTCCTCTGACCCATGGCCAGAGCCCTGAATGGCAGGTACAGGCTCAGCACCTCAGAGAGTCAGGCGCTTTTGTCCTGAGCCCTCTGCAGGATTTACGAGCCCAAACCAGCTATAAAATCTTGTATTGGGAAGTTTGGGTTTCTGTTTCTAAGCTCATCCTAAAAATGTGAGCTTTCTATATGCTAAGAGTGGCATTTTCATTTTTCACAAAAAGTGCTCTTGCCCCCACTTCCCTGCTTTTGCTACTGTATGAAAGCTAAGCATGAGGCAGAGGAGCATGCAATCACATGCTGGAGGTGGGAAAGGTGTTTGAAATTATCTTGAAATTATATTGACTGCTGCTTATATCAGCACAGTCTGTAGGAAGCTGCATTATCAGTGAAAAACTAGAAGAATATGTGACGGTCACCCCTCTTGAAAGGAGCCAGGACCTTCCACAGTTTCCATTGTGGTCTTTACTTCATGCCAGCAGCATGGGCATACATCCAGACTCTATCCACTACAAGGTGAGACCCGGGATGAGAAGGGATTTGAGTGCATCTGTGTGTGACCCAAATTCTGAATTTTCAGCAAGGCTTTTTTTCCAAGCCGATCTGTCAGTGGGAATTATATTGGTCCAGCAGTGATGCCTTGAAAAACGCTCTCTGAGGTACAGGTGTGAGCTGTAGCAGCCTACAAGTGTCTGAAGTATTTAGTGTGAGACATTAGTCACGTTGAGGAATGGCCTTGTCCAGCTGTAGTGCAGGGTTGCATGGTAATTCAGTAGAAGAGACCAGAAAATACGGAAACTCTGGCTGCCTCAGTTCATCATGAGTTGCACTTTGAGGAACACGCATGACAGATCTGTAGGTCTTGCCTGAGGCTCCTATGCAGTTTTCCCCAGCTAGGTCATCTTTATTGAAATGCTTACTGGAAGTATCCCAGGACTCGTGGAAAACCTAATTCAGTGTACTTGGAGGGTCAGTTGTTTGTTCTTTCTGTAGTATTTGCTTCTCTGGAGCAAGCTGCTCCACCGCCCTACTGTGGTGGTGTCCCAAGCTGTTTTCTGGGAAGCAAATTTTTTGGTCATACCTTCAGCACTGTAGTTTCCAAATTCAGTTAATCTCAGTGGAAGCAGTCTTTGAGCATGGAAGCCAACCAGACACCCACGGCAGCAGAGGGAAGAGCTATTTTAAAATTCTAAAAATTAAAAAGTGGTTTTTTTTCACTTGCATTCCTGGGTCTTGGCCTGAACAAGGAGTAGAGGTGCCAAAATACTGCGAGAGTGTCTGTTGTTGCAGTATGTCTGGCTGAACCAGAAGCAGGAAATTCTTGTGAGAGCCTGTCTCATCAGATTGCCAGCCAGCTCTGAGCCTTGCTGGTTGTGAGTGTGAGTTGGTGAGGTGGGAATGTGGCTGAGAGAAATATTTGAAGGTAGGTAAAATGGTTCATTGGAAGTGATAGCACAGTATGTGGGTGAAGCATGGTGGTGGTTTTCAACATAAAAGCAAGAAGCGTATACATGAAGCAAACTTGCATCACCCTCCTTCTTCCAGCGGAGGAGGAAATAGGGAAAACTCCCTGTATGGGTTGAGTGCTTCTCTGCCAGAACTGGTCTGCCTCTGTGCTCTGCCTTTGGGTCTCCCTCTGGCTTGAAGGGGGCCAAATCCAGCCCTCTGGTTCATAGCTTCCTTCTTAAAACCTGCAGGTCAGGAATTTTTTCTTACCCTGGGCTAGACTCTGCTCTAAAACTTTCCATGTTGTTGTGTGCAGAGCTGCCTTGGCAGGAGCAGGGATGCAGGCGCTGCAGTGAGAGCCCCAGAGTTTAACCCCCCTGACCAGCAGGCTTATCCCACCTTGGCTCCATTTCAAGACTATTTAAAAGACCATAGCCAGTCTGTGCTGCCGATTTCAGCATTACTGCTCCAGCTGTAGCAGTGGGAGACTTTAAAGGAAAAGGACATAATGGAAACTGATTAGAAAAGTGAAGAAAGTCTTGGGATACAATAAAGCATTGCTTAAAGAAAGGCGGGAGGGTGGGTAAGGTGTGCCCTTAAAAGGCATGTATTCGATCACAGCAGGGCAGGAAATAGCTTTAGGAGAATTTTTTCTTTGGTCCATTCATAACCTGGTTTGTACCTCATTAACTTTCTGTTAGTGCTTTTTTTCTTCTGAAATCCAGGGTAGCTTATTTCCACTGAAGTCAATGTGAAGAGTCATTCAGCACCGAGCACATGAATCCTTTCGTGCAGATTAAACAAGAGAAGCTCCCAGTATTGCTTTCATGCTAAAGGGATGAGAAGCACATTGAGAATGTGCTGATGATGCGTGCTTTATTTACTCCGTTTCCGTGAAGCTACAATAAGCTTCCCAGAGGTGCCTTTTCCAGGGTGCTTGTACCATTTTTCTGTAATTTACTGGATGATCAAATGACAACCCCTGTGAAACCAGTTGCACCCTTGCCTGTGGTTGCATTAAGCCTGTTAGATTGTTAGAACCTCCTGGTTTGTGAAGGAATTGCCATAAAAGCTGCATGGCTTAAAGCATGCCTGATAGAAAAGTGTCCAAGATCTTAAACACTTTCAGCCATTCCTTGCTTACCTAACAAATGCTGGGTTTATGAACTGTTGCTCTGCAGTGCTAAAATTGGATTCCAGGTAGCTGAAACTGTGCTTCATTCTATCCTTTAAGAAAGACAGCTGGGGTTTTGTCTTGCTGATGAAGCCTAATTTGAATGACTTTCCTCATCAAGCCCATTTAATTAAAGATTCATTACATTCTGTATAGTGTAACAGTGAAACACAGAATTGTCCTCTGGGCAGCCAGCTGCCAAAAGGGAGGGATTAGCTGTAGCTAAGATAGGGTAAGAAGCTGGGGGATTAAAATGCAGTGAGATGCAGGTTTGAAGCTGGGGCAGAATGGGAGGGACAGTGAAGTGTCACTGTGTGTGTCTGGGGCCCTGGAGAGAGGGCTAGGTGTGCATCTGTGGGATGTACTTCCCCTGCCCGTGGATAAAAGGTAGACCTCTTGCTGTCTGCTGCTTTCTAAGAAGGTTTATTGTAGACAAAAGAAAGTGGATGGACTCTTGCAGCCTTTTGCAAAGCCTGTATGGTTTGCAATCCAGAAGATGGAGAATAGAAATCCACAAAATGATGTTCTGAGTTTGCAACAGGAGCAGGGGTTGTACAACAATTCCTTGGCTTAGTTTTTGTCCCTGTATCACAACCGTGTTTGTGGATGGGGAGAAGAATGGCTTGTCAAGTAGCTGTTCAGCAGCAAACACTTCCAAAGACACTGAAAACCTTTTGTGACGGGATCCTTGGTGGCAGTTGGCTCTGCACTGGGGAAATGCTTCGTACAATTCCTCTGGATGGTGCAGTGGTGCCACTGGAGCATCCATACATGCTAAGTTTTAGATCCATCTGCTGCCCCAAAGCAGCAATGAACGGTTATGTGTTGTGCTTGGCAGCAGAGGGGCATGGGTTAGGGAATTTTTTTTTTGCTTGAAAAGGAAGATTGGATGGGTCTTACTTGTATTTGAAAAGAGGAACAACTAACTTGGAGAAGAGCATTTTGCTATAAATCTCATGAGCCTGGAAAAAATGCAAGACTGTGATTAAAAAGCTTGTTTGTACTCTTTCTGAAGTGCCTGTTCATCTTGTTTGTTCTGATCAAGAGGGAAAAACTTACATTAACAAACAAACCATCAGAAAGCCTACCATTGCTGGTCAGAGCTGCCATTCTGTAAGGAGCCCACTGAAAGCCAACACTTACTACTTCTAATCCCAATTCTTTCTATCTGTTGAGGTTTTTGGTTTAATTAAGTAGCCTTTCATATTCAGAGCAACAAAACAGTGGGCACAGGTTCTTCTCTAACATGAGTTTTATGGCTCTCGCTTGGTTCCTTAGCATTTGAAGTGCTTTGGTTCTCTGCCTGCAGGAGCCACCTGTTGTTGGCCAGGCTTCCCCTTGCCAGCTTTCCTTAAGTAGAGCTGTGCACCTGTAGCATCCCTTGACTGAGTCAGCAGGGCAGGGATGTACCATTTTCTATCTATTCTCCCAAAATAATGAAACTCCTAAGCTGCAGAGCTGGGGAGGAATCATTAATTTCTGTAAGAGCACTTGAAAGCTGTTGTTTTATGTGCCAAGTGTTTGTTGATGTGACACTAGAGTTCAGCTGCAGTTGGGAATGGAGAGACACAGTTATATTTTGCTTCTGTAATCTGAGCCTTCCACAGCCAGTTTCTCTGCCTGAGCTGAGGGTGTTCACAGTCTCTTCAGGGGCCTTAGGATCTCTTGGGTTCTGGTAGGTGACAGTGTGCAGGGAGCTCCATGTTACTTGTAATGCTGTAACAGTCAGTATTTGGGGTCTGATTTGGTGTAGAACGAGCCCCCAGTAATTTGGATTAAGAGGGCAGAGCATGAGCTTGTCCAAAGACAGCACCACTGTTTTTTTCAAGGAAAGATCATGTAGCATTTCATAACCAGCACTGAAAATCCCGTGTTGGAAGGCTTAACCTGTCATACATTTTTTCTGAGATTTTCTTAATTTTATTTTTAACCAGATGCATGGAGACTACCAGTGTCCCAGGCACAAGTGCTGCTCCAGGTGCTGCTCCATGGAACAGTGGGCAGTTGGAAAATTAGGTATCTGAAACTTTTCAGAGCATGATCTGAACATAGAGAGGCCAGTTAGAGGTAGAGGAAGCACAAAAATAGTGTTTTTCTGTTGGAGGCTCTGGCATAGTACAGTGACAATGACATGTGGAGCATCTCTGCTAGCACAGGGTTACATCAGTTGTGCTCTGTCTTGGGCAGTTTCTGTCTATTGAATGCAATGGGAAATTGCTGTTCCAGGTAATATTGAAAATTATGTGACATCTCTTAGCTTGTGGAAGTTATGTGACATCACTTATCATTCCCAGCTGCAAGGATCTCATACGTACATATATGTGTGTGGATGTACATATGTATCCATGGTGCATGTAATTATGTACGTGTGTGGCTCTTTTCATTGCAAATGATACTGCAGGGGTTCTTTCCTGCAGGGAACTGCTCATACGTGGTAATGTCTGCTGAGAATTAAGCCTGTCTTTGAAAATACTTTTGCTCTTGATCTTTGGCAGGTCTTAAACCTGGGACTCAGAGGTAGGAAGAGGAGTGTGCTAAATGATGACTGTAGCTAATTCTGAGAAATAGCACGGTGTTCTTTCTGCCCACCTTCCTCTTTCATCCTTCACCCTGACTCTATTCCAGGATGTCTTGTGGAAAAAGGAAAAGTCGTTTCCGTTAGAACTGGCTGTTTTTCTTCTTTCCGTAGATGTTTTTTCACCCCTCTACTCTCAAGTTAAAATGGGAAAACAAAGTATGTAGTATTTCTGCTGCAGAGTTAAATATTGATGAAGATTAAGATGCATTAAAAGACCGAGGAAATTCATGGCTCAGGAATAAAAATAAGCAAAACTCAGAAAATTGAAAAAATGTTCAAGTGTATGAATAGCTCTTTATCTTTCCACCTTCCAGCATTATTTCCAATAAAATATTTCAGCATCTTGATGCAAACATTCCAGTTTCACTGAGCTGGGGACAAGAAAGTGCTGTACAGTAACAGTTATGGGGGGAAAATGTTCTGTGCTGTGTTGGTCTTGGACTTCCTCAGAGTATTTTTGTTCCAGATGTTAAACTGCTATTTTTTTCAGAAGCCTTGTTAAGTTGCCAGAACATTAGATTTTTTTGAAGGATTTTCCGAACTCCAGCTGATTATCACAACACACAAGAATCCAAACTTGGGCTTGGCTTTGCTGTGCTGCAGCAGCTGCAGAAAATCTGTGCGAAGGCGCAGGTTTACAGCGCCATCATCGAATGCCCTTATAGGGTAAAACGGGGAGTGAGGGAATTCTGCTCTGCTGCCTTGTACAACGCAGGATTTACGTCAGCCATTGAGTAACATCAAGTTCCCCAAAGCACAAATACCCTCACACACACACTGAGGCCAAGGTGGTAGCAGAGCTCCCAGAAGAGCTATAGCAGAGCAACTCAGGGATGGAAAAAATTATATCCCATCTGCCTCCATCCAGGCAAAGGATAATAGTCTGCTCGGAGCAGAGGCAAAATCAATCCCTGGTGTATTTTGTTTCCAGATATACCAGCACTTTCTCTAGCTGGAGGGACGTGATGGTGTTGGTAGTACATGGCACAGATCGCGCGTTGCTGCTTGGCTGAAGTCAAAATGCCACCTGTGACTCCCTCCCTGACCAAGGCGCCTGTGCCCCAGCTCCCCCGGCCCTGTTGCTCGCATTCTTTTCAGCCCTTTGATCTAATCCTTATGGAAATAGATGGAAAAATCTCCTAAGCTCTGTTTTGTCTAGCGAGTGTTGTCAATGGGAAACTGCTCTTTACAAAAGCAATAAATGGATAAGCACCTTCTACTTTGTACCTGCTTCTCTCCTTACCTGCCTTATTTCTGTCTTTGTGCATTTACAGAAACTCTCAGCTATAGTATTTTTGCACTTAATGTGTCTTCCCAACACTTGGAATACCTGCCCTGCTGCCTTCATTTTGCTTTAAAGGGTCGTCAGCCCATATGAGCAGAAACCTGTGACTATCCTAGAATTAAAGACAGTGTGGAGCTCAATGTGTTCAAATTCTTTTCCCTAACCACAGTCCTCTTTTTAGAGGTGATTTCTGCCAACCAACTTGGGTGACACACACTTCTGCGCCAAAGAAAGCTACTGACTGAGCCAAGCATATCTGCTGTACCTGGAAAAGGGCTGCTTGAGGCTGCCGGAACAAGGCTCCTGCCTTCCCCAGGACAGATCCCCGGTCTGCTGGTGGCTGGGGCAGCACAGGGCTGCCAGGGCACATTGCTGAAGTGGTGCACAGATGTAGCACCCGGCAGTGTTTCGTTGTCTTGGGTCTGCGCCCGGTGTGTGAGGACCGTGGCATTCTTTCCTGGGAGCGACGAGGGGTCAGAGCACTCGCGTGGTGCCTGGGTGGAGGTGCGAGTGGATCTCCCTCTGAGTGACACGAGGTTGTCCCCTGCCTCAAGAGTGAGCCGTAGAAAAGACCTACTGAAAAAATGGCAAAGAAAAATGGCTGAGAAGTCTGTATTTTGAAGTGGGATTTTGTTTGGTGGGTGCCAAGAGGGTGGCAGCTTGGGGCAGTTAAAGTAGGAAGATAACAGTGTCAGCTCTCTTCTGCTGTCAGTATTGATGTCTCAAGGAAGGGATGATGAAAAATATGAGATATTAGCAGATGCAATGGCTAAATTACCATAAAATAGACTGAAAAGCTTTTCAGATTGCCAGAGCTGAAGTGTGTGCCAGAGATCCAAAGGACCCTTTGATGTAATGGCATTAAGATGAGACTGGGATGCTAGGGAAGGGCTGTCCCCATCTTCTGGGACCAGGCACTGTTACTCACGAGGGGTTTCACTGTGGTGTCCCGTGTCCCACAGGAAAAGCTCTGCTCATGATTCATGCTTGTAGCTGAAAGGGAAGAGTCAGTGACTTACCCTGTGTCACTCAGTGCCCTCTTTGTGTGGGCCTAATCCCAGCAGAGCTTTTCCGGTTTTGTTTATTTTTTCAATAGTATTTCGTAAATGATTTGCTTGAGTCTGGTTTTGCGTAGGAAGATAGCCATACACGGAGCATGGAGGAAACTCTTCCAGAGGAAAATCTGAAGCTTGGAGTGAAAGCTGGTCAAAGACGGCAGAAATTTGGCTGTAGAAGTACAAACAATCTTGTCTGTGCTGTGGCAGCCTAATCCTCGACTGTGCTTTGGAGGGTGATAGAGAGGATGGCAATGAGTCAGGATAGATATTTGCACTCCATCGAGGTCCTTCCTGCTATTCCCCTCTGACTCACGGATTGCACAGAGATCTCTAAATATTTTACATGCCAGTGGCCCCTGCAGCAGTAGGCGTGAGATTAGGCCCATTTTTTAATCAGTGTGACTCTGGACAGACTACCCCCACTAGCATCCTCCAGACTCTTCCTATTTCAGAGCAACGGAAACAGAAGTCATCCCTTATTTACACAAACTGATGGATTTGAACAGTTCTTCTTGAAAGGTACAATTATCCTAATTAAGTGAAAATAACCACTGAAAAGTCTTGATTATCTTAAAATTGAGGTGTTGCAGTTCAATTGTATTTCCAGACTCAGGCAAGCTGCTGGAATGCATGCAGTTCAACTTTCCTCTATGATATAATAGTTTAAAAGAGATCAGGGTACATTTTACCATAGTGTCTAGCAATGTGAGTTTATTCAGACTTTTGGCAGGCAGTTCTGCACACTCTTGCTAAAACTGTGAATCATCCATTGTTGGCTGATTGCACTCTAGTTGCTAAGAGATCTGTCAAGTGCATACTGAGGCTTAAATCTACATTTGCTCTAAGAAGGGCTAAATGTATTAAATTGGAACATGTCACATCCTTCCTAAACAAGTAATTAAGGCACTGCTATGAGCCTGTCTGATGGAGAGAAGAGAAGGAGCTAGGAACAGCTGGAAGATTTAATGTGTTGAGGTTGGTCTCTTCTGTCTGGGAACACTAGACTTATTGCATGTTGGATTTTCACAACCTGATGCATAGTGGAAATAGAAAGGGGAGGGAGACATTAAAAAAATAGAATTCGCAAAAGAACTTGTTTTTCAGTGTCCTTATATAAACCTCTTAAAATGATCTAATGCTTTTTCACAAAGTGTAATTTTTAGTAATGGAAAGACAATACGTCAGTGTTTCCCAAGCTGCCTTGCCCCCCACCCCCTCCCAAGTGAACTCTTCCACCCGTGCTGCTCCTCCCCAGTTATCCCATCACTTGGATGTGTTGCAATACGTATTGCAGATGCCGTGTGCTTTCATTCAAGAGCGTGCTTTAATATTCCTGTTTGCTAAGTACACCAGCAGAAGTGGCGAGTAAGTGGTACTATAAGATACCTTTAACCACCTTGTCTGTCCTAAATAGCCACAAGGTTTTCCAGGAGACCTTTTACTACCCACTAGGACAAAATGGATCCATTTGTCGGCAGTTAGCAGAGCACATCGTCTGTTTCTGTGAACATACTCCTGCCTGTGCGAGGATGTGTGACAGCAGTTGAAAAAAACAAAAGTAAATTATAGAAGTTCTTAAGTCAACATTTTTAGACTCGTCTGTTCCTAAAATTACATCGTTTGCACTGGCATTAGCCATGTCCAAAAAGTGCCTTAGTTTCTCACCAGGCTCTGTGTCTTCTACCCCTCCACTGAACAAAAAGAAAAAGCCATGAAATTGTGGTGTCTGCCAGTATTTTCTGGTATCCAGACTAGCAGTGAGCTCCCAAGTTCAGCATTTCACCTATCACCTCCCAGATCTATGCTGTCATGTTGGGGTTGGGCTGCTCGCTGCCCATAGGTGGCCTCCACTTGGGCTCTAAAGAAGGGAAAGAGTTAAACACAATCCTTGCTTAGTTATCTAAATGATAAATTATCTTCCTTTAAAAAATAAAAACACTATCCCTGCATCAGCCATGGCTAATGGTTTGCTTATACAGTGCTTCTAGGTGCTGTATTTTGTCAGAGCTTGTTACTGAATTTCTCTTCCTTGTGTAGGTCTTCATAGATGTGATTAAAGGCCTTTATAATCCTCTCTTTGATCATCTTTGAAACAGATTGAGCTCTGTGAATGCTGTTTGATAGGGATTTTGGAAATGACGCATTCTTTCTGGTGGCTCCTCTCCAAGCTGCCTGTGACTGTTGGATGCTCTCCGCGGGCTGGATGTGGTACTGGAGAGCAGCTGTGGCAGCGGCCCATGTTGGGATGGTGGATCTGTCCCGGCAGTGTTGCCCTGCTTGTCTGTCCAAAGAGGTCTCTTTAGTGGTAGGGTAGTGGTTGGAGCCCACATTCAGACAATGATCCTGTGCGGTGGCTTGGCTTACAAAGCAAAGCAGATGGCCCATCCCTGGCTGTGGCCTGAGGCCCTCGTGCCAGCCAGGCAGCCTTCGCAGTGGCCATATGGCAGTGTGAGTTGGTCACTTGTACCTCTTGTGCCTCCCTGCCTGTGACCTGCTTTGCTCAGAGTTTAACACTTCCTTGGTGGCTGGCCGATGATGACTGTGTGCCCTCAGGCTATTTCTGTGAAACTTGAGTGACCTTGCCCTGATGGGCTTCTGTTTGAAACACACCTATTCAGCAATAATATTCGTTCTCATCAGGTCTTGAGATGTGTGAAAACATTCTGCTTGCATACCAGCAGCAGTGTCCACTTGTATACAGCTTAACCTGGAACATCAGTGCTATCACTGCTGGTTATGGTCACCGTTCCATCCAAAGCTGTTTTAAACTGGATGAGATTGACTTGTTATAAACGCATGATGATTGCTAATAATTATTTTTTCCTTCTATTCCTTATTACTCCTATGTCAGTCATTTTGCAGATTTTTCTAGGATCCCCGTTAGGCTGTAAGGATGATGAACACTACAGAGCTCTTCCTTAGGTAGAAATCATCCTGAGTTGCTGTTTTAAAAGTGCTTGTTAATAACTGCTGTGTAATGTCTTCCTGTGTTATGAATGGGATGAAAATTACTCTTTGTAATACTATCTGAATATTTAACTGGCTTTTTACCCATGCACAGCAGAAATATTTCCCTTTTTGGTGTGAATATTGAACGTTTCACCCTTTCCAGGTAGTGATGAATCACCACTACTGTTGCTCTTCCTGTTGTCTCTAAGGTAGGGAAATAAAGGAGGGTAAAAAAGGTTTTCATGCATATTGATTCTGCTATCCAGAGATTTTTGCTAGGTCCTTTTGCTTGTATAAATTCCCATAATTTCTGATACATTGCACTAAAACTTGCCATAATTGTTTCAGGGTTTATATCTGATTTAATTTCATCTCTATACCAATTAACTTTGACTTTATCTCTGGTCCTTCATCTAGTACAGCATTCTTTTTCACATGTGAGAGTGGGTTTTCTGGACATTTAATGACATTTTCTTAAAACTGCTCCTAGGCATCACGTATTTTTAGCATGCAGATTAGCTGCTTGGTGATTTAGCTCAACTATTTCAGCTTTGCGAAAATAAGGCTTTTGAAAATTATTAAGTCTGTGTGTTATTAAGTCTCTGTGTTATGTAACTGCTCTTACTTGCTAGAAACATCCATTTTGTCTATTAAATCTGTTACTTGTTTGGTGCGTTTTTCACTTCATCACTTGGTCTGCCGTTGAAATAATCATCTGTATTCTGAACAAATTATCATGTCTTTATAATGTATTTATCCTCTAACCATGGGTTAGGTTTTTCAGGAACATCATCCTTCTGGTCATTGTAACAAGTAGTTTCTGAGGGAGCAGCTGCATTTCTTCCATGAAAGCCAAGGGAGTATTGAGAAGACTTGATGTGTTCCAGTATGTTGGAGTCTTGCTTCCTATCTTTGCCCCTTTTTTCAGCCTGTTACCTGCTGAAGTGGAAGCTGAATGTGGAGCAGGCCAAACAAAATACCATATTAGTTTTGTTCTGACCTCGCAGACTGTATTTTTTTCTTCAGCTTCTCTTCACTGTTGCATAATTACAGTTATAACTTTCTTTCGCTGGCCAAAACAGGCAGGGAAACAGGAGTTCTGTATTTGCCCTGAGCTCTTACGACTTGCAGGATGCGAAAAGCATTCAGCAGTAGGCAGAGACAAGTTTCAAACAGTACTGATATCTACAAAGAATATAGCAGTCATTATTTTCCCAGGTTTCCACCTCATTGCTTGGCCCCCAGGTCTGTAAGAGTGCAGTGCGGAGTCACACTGGTCGAAAGAAGACCCTTCTTATGGACAATGCTAAAAAAACTTGCTGTGCAGCATACGCTTGTCTCTGGTCTCTGAAGTGTAACCCAGTGAGTGTGAGGAGTGAATGAGAAACTCCTGAGCTGTCTTCCTTACTTGGGGCTGCATAAATAGCAAGTTTTAAAGCTACTTTTAAAAAACCCATTTGTTCTCTGGGATGCTTGCAGGAGATGCACTGAATGCTCAATGCCACAGTCAAAGGCAGCTGTCCATAGACCCTGTGCTCATGTTAATGTCCCCCATGCTTGGAACGTGGTGCAGGCATTGTTTCCCTCCTCCTAGGTTGGGTGACAGGGCAGGTACACAACGGAGTCCATCTGGTGGAGGGCTGGGGCTTGCCTGGCTGGGGCTGTGGTCCTCAGGGAGGCTCAGCCACCTTGTACAGCAATGATGGCTTCCCCAGTGGGGCAAGGAGTCCCCAGCAGTTGAAATCAGAAACAGCTGCCAGGTGCTCCTCGTGGCAGGAGTGCATTCAGTGGTTTTCATTTAACTTTTTCATGAGTGACTGTCGCTCCAGCCCCAAGCTCACCTTCTGTTTGAAGCAGGTACCTGCAGGCTCTGGCGGCATCCTTGCCTGAGAATGCTACAGTTACAAGCTGGCAGGTTTCCACACCTCTGATGGTGTTGATAGCATCTGCTTAGGTAATAATTTCCATTTGGTTGCAGATATATAAAATTCAGTGTTTCCCTTTATTTCTGTATGGTGGCGAAGTTGTGTAGGACTGTGTGGAGAAAGGAAAAGCCATTAGACTGACTATAAAGTAATACTGGAGTCTGATGTATCATCAACCCTTGGCTGTTATTCCAGCAGACGTGCTCCCTATTCCCACGTGAGTCTGGAAACGGGCTGATGCTGCCCTGCGTCCGTCAGTCACGGCACTGCTGCTTGCTGTGTGCCGTGTGGGTTTGTGCCGAGCTCCCGGATGGCAGGTGTCGCTCCAGACATGGGACACGTGGGGAGGGCCACGGCATCACCATGTCCCCCAAAGCAGAGCTGGCAGGAGGGCAGAGCTCGGGTGCTGCAGTGTGTAATCCCTTGGGATCCTTGCTGCTGCTCAGCAAAGGGCGCCGACTTGGGTGCAGTGAAACATGGGCATTTTCTACCTCAGATAGAGGAGGCGTAATTAGGAAATGTAGGTCATCAAAAGCAATTAGCCCAGTGCAGTGTAGCTGGGAAGAGTTCTTACTGTATTTACTTTCTCCTTAGGGTAGCTCTTATTAAAGAATGCTCTAAGTGAAACCGTCATTACTAAGATGCACTTAAAAGCCTGCAGAGAGATACTTCCCTCCCAGCATAACTGTTTGCAAAATGAAGTAGTCAGATACTGAAGAAGCTGCATCCACAGTGCCCCAGGAGTGGGATTGGTGAGTAAGTGAAGGAGAGAAGGCTCAGTTGGCAAATGCACACATTCTTAAAGGAGCCAAATTGAGTTAGGAGTCTCACATCTAAAGTGTCTTTCTGCTACAAGAGCTTTAATTAAGTAGAAACTTTGAACTGTTGCTTTTTACTTACCAATTATTTTTGCTTTTCTTCAGGTTTTTTCTTCTCCATCCCTCTGCATTACAAGCTTCCCTTTGTTTAAGTTCGCTTGTATTTTATGCATGAACAGTGGAAGATGTTTCTACAGCAGTGAAGTGCAGACTGAGTTGCAAACATGGCACGGAAATTTAGTTTCTTAAAATGTAACACTGTTTCCACCCCCAATTTCACTGTACTATGTAGCTGAATGCAATATTTAGCTCTATTGAAAGAATGTGGTCTCAGGATATGTAACAGTGTGCAGCAACTTCTTTGGCAGGGAAAGGAGCAAAACAACCACATTGCACCTGTTGGTGCTCTGAAAGTGCTTTCCTTACAGGCATGCAGACATTTGCATTCTGCATTTCTTGTATAAATGTAAAGGGACATCTTGAGTGGGGGGGAATTCATCCTCTTCTGCCTGCCTAGAGTTCAGGTCCTGTGTTCAGGTTTGCCCCTCCTAATTCCCACCTGCAACTAAGTGCTCTCATGACAAATCTGTGTGTAATTACAGACATCATTAATGCAGGTGATCAAAGCAGTGGCGTCCTCTGAGAGTTGAAATGACACTGACTTGAACTTAGAATAAACACCTAAGCAATTTCTTTTTGGAAAAGAGAAAAGGTGTAGTACTCTAATCTAGGTTTGAGGCTGAAACTTGATCAGTATGCATCCATCATTGAGTATTAAAAGGATGTGTGCTGCATCTTAAAAAACATGTTTAAAATTCTCTACCCATGTGCCTATATTGCAGAAATTGTTTGGGCAAACTGTTTAAATGTCAGTGTATTGAAACTCATGTAGACTTAAAGGTATTTAAATGCATGGAGGCCTTGAAGGCCTCCTTTGGCCTGTACTTCATTAATATTTGTTGCATGGATCAGGGCTGTGTAGCTCAGAGTTTGTATGTGTTCCCCTTTTTGGCCGGGTGAAACATCGCTGTGTGAAGGGCAGGTGGCTGTTTCCCTTTTCCAGGGATTTAGATGTTCGTCATAAATAAGAAATCCAGTTTTTCAGTACTGCTGCTGGTGTATCACTTACATCCAAAGTGATTTTCAGGGCAGGCACGTGCCTTTCACAGCACTTTCAGTGGAAAGGTTTTGGAGCGGCTTAGGGAAGGCTCCCGTGCTCCCTCCTCAGGGCTGAGACCATGGTTCAGCATCTGGTACGTTGTTGTCCTCTCTTGGGCAGGAGGACTGAATGTTGTCACATAGGAGCTTTAATCACGGTAAACTCCCTGTTCTCTGGCTCTCTGGTCTGTAATTTTTCTGAGCAACAGTGTTGCAGGTCCCCTGGGACATTAGAGGGGGAAGAATGGGAAGGCAGGGTTTGAGCAGGCTGGCTAAAAGTAGGAGCTGAGTTTTGTTACTGCTGTGTTAATGTAGTTAACATGTACATTGCAGTAAAGGTAGTCTATGTACAGCTGTTGATGTTTTTAAATGAATTACTGCCTGTAGTTTTATGGCTTAAAAATGCAAAAGGTGAGGAGAAAGCATGTACTGCAGTTCTTCTATCTTGAGAGGCACAGAAGGATGAGGGATGATCTGGCAAAGCAGCCCAAGAGGTGCCATTGTCCCTCTCTGCGTTTGCAGGGTGCATAGGAAACCTCCGAGGGGATAGAGGCTTTTCTCAGCCCGGTGCTGTAGGCTGGGCTGAACACGTGGTAAGCCTGCAAGGAAATGCAGGGCAATGCACTGATAAAATTCTCTATCTCTTAAGAGACTGCACCAACTGCTGTATCTTGCATGTGCTCTGCATGTTTTACTGCTTGCTGCTTTATCCTTGTTTTCTTCTTATGACTGTAAGCCTCAGATGGGAAGTTGGTGCTGAAGCAGGACTCAGAACACTGGCTCTTTCTTTTCCATTGTCACTCTGAGTTCAAGGAACAATAGCCATATTACCTACTGCATACTTTCAGAATTTATTGAAGCTTGTCAGTATAATATTAGACTGGTAAAGGTTATTTTCAGGTTGAAATGTCCCACCTATACCTGTGATGGCCAATTTGATCATTAGATGATTCTCTGTTTGCTTATTTTTATTGAGATGTATTATTGACTGTTTAAAACCATTGGTGTGTCTTCAAGGATTTAACTCCATTTCATGACTACCAGCAAACTTCCATAGTCCAGCTGGCATGACACTTTTCTTACCTGCCAGTGGAAACCTTACTAGAACTAGCTGGGAGATGGAAAATGATCAGAATTGAGTTTTTCTGCCATTATTATTGTTCTATATGTCTAGACACTTCAGGGCACTCTTGCAGGATGTGTTAGCATAGCTAAAATACAGCAGACAAGTCAACTTCTCTGAAAGCATGAATGAAACCTATTATTAGAGGGGAAAAAATGCTGGGTTAGTATAACCTCTGCCCGTGGGGCCCTTGTTATAAAATAACACGGGAGCAACCGGATGCTCCTCCGTGAAAGGCCGCTTACTGAGTGAATTCAGTGTGAAGAAAAATATTCTTTGTTACCTGTGACAGTGGCCATTGCTCCTTGAGCTGGATTGGCTCCAGAGGGAGCCAGGGTGGGCAAGTGCCCTCTGGAGTATTTGCTTCCCCTCCCTGCCCGTCCTTGGTATGTGGCAGTGGCAACCACTGAGTCTTGTCTGGAGCATCCTACCAGAGAGACTAAATGAGATCAAATGTTCGCAGTGATGATTCTTGGCCATTTGTGCAGCTGAAATCTGCAGGTTGGTTCCCACATACCTCAGAGAGATGATGGGAAGAGTCAGAGCTGGGTGGTGATGCTTCCCTTCTGGGATGGAGCTGTGTGGGAGCTGCTTTTCAGCAGTGTTGAGTTAGTCAATATAAAATTAAAGCTTTTAAGTACCCTCTGAGAAGGACACTGATATGCTTTTCAGTGTTAAAAATTACAAAACTTGGAGCCTTCCTGGTACAAGGACATGTGCACACAGCAGATCAGGAGACAATGGCAGACGTGCCAGCAGCTTGACAACTAACTGCGAGGAATCTAACAAAATCCGTTTTAATGCAAAAAAAATACTCTTGAAGTTTTTTCCAGAAGTTTTTTATATTTGATTGATAAAACTAAGTTTTAGTGAAGGAAGGATGAAACGAGTTGCTGAACTGCAAGCTCAAATGAAAATTCGTACCAGACCAAGCTTGGCTGAGCACTAGGGAAGCTGGGAGGTGCTCGTACCATTTACCACTGTGTTCAAATTGTGGGCACCTTGTTCAAGAAGCTGCAAAGCCTCACATTTCCCATTTGAGGGTATTTAATTATTTTTCATTTTTCCTTTGAAAAGACTTCCCTACCTTAAAATAAGCAGAGTATCCTTGCCAAAGATCTTTCAGCCTCTTTAGAATAGGGCATTTAGATTACTGGGGACAAAGTGAGTGTCTTGAATGCTCTGTGTCAAGGCACGAACAAATGGCACAGAAACAGTAGTACAGTACAGAGTGAAACCTGACAACTTGGTGTTAAAGGAAAGGAATGCTACTGTATGGTTCGATTGTGATCAACTTATCTTCAAGTGGGTTTATTAGCAATTTAATGGAATATTGGTTATTCAAGAGCCATAATAGCCCTGGTTGAAATGTCCCTTCTGCACGGTTTTCCCATACCCTGTGGAATGAGCAGAATGTGACAGTTGAGCTTTCAACAGGCTTCATGAATTTTAAATACTTTTCAGCTGTAAAATGGGGTACATGGCGTTTGGTCAACGATGGACAAGGAGCTGGCAGCCTCTGAGGGTATTATGGGATATTGAGTGTCTGGGAGATAATGAATGCTTGGCTTATCCAGGTGCATTCTTGGTCTGCTGTGCATGTCCAGACAGAATGGAATATATTTCTCTGTCCAACATTTAACAATTGATCATTTTGTAATTGTAAGCAGAAAGTATTTAGAACATTATTTTCTCAGCATGCCTGTGTACGACTTAAATTTCATGTCATCATCTTTATCCGGCAAAATCTTCTCTGTTTTTCTGTAACAATGCATTCATGCTGCTTAAACTTTTCCACTAACCTGATTTTATGCTTAGTGGATCTTAGAGAGTCTATTCTTCTAGTGACTTTAAATCTCCATCTTTTTAAGAATCCTTTTCTTTCCCTGTGAATTTTTTAAACCTGACTGAAATTATTTCCACTTGCTGTGGGTTGAAATTTCAGCCCAACTTTTTGTAGCAAGTGAGCTGGTTGCTGGCTCCTGCTTTGTGGGAAATAGTGTCCTTGCATTTTAAAGGCTTAATGATGGAAGAGAGGAAGGGGAAACCCAGGCATGTTTTACTCCTGGTGAGCTGTGTAAAGTTGTTCTTATGTGCTTCAGTTCTGCTTAGAAATTAAAACACAACATGTTCAAAGGAGAGCCAGATTAATTGTGGTTTTAACTGCATTTACCTGGAAGAGGAGGTTGCTGCTTGAATTCCTGAGACCAGTCAGATTGGAGCTCCCCTCCTGCTTGGTCCAGAAGCTTTTCTAGGACAAGAAACCCTAGAGGCCACCCCTCATTCTGGTTTCCCTACATGTGCCAGTCCCTCTCTGTGCCACCCTGGTCTAGCTTTTTCCATGTTCCCCTTTCCTATTAATCCCTGGTGGTACTGTGCTCACCCCAGTTTCAGGTCACTCTCTTGGGGCAGTGGACACTCTACACCAGGTACATCAGCACATCTCTTGAGACTGTTTCAGTAGTAGGGCAGTAAGGGGGTTTGGATCCATGATTAGCACTGCGTGGGCAGTAACAAATGGGATCATTTTCCCTGTGGCCCTTTCTGAACTCCATGGTTCGTAAACCCCCAAAACTCTGCCAGAAACTGCACCTGCTTGGTGCGAGCTTTGGTTAAGCCTGAAACTGTCTCAGAGCTGCAATCTAGAAGCATTAGTGTGGGATCTGTGTATCAGGAGAAGCTAACAAGTTGCCTTCTCCTTGAGGATACAGCTTGGGAGTACCTTGGTGTTCCTTCTTGTCTCTCCTGTGGCCTTGTTTGATGAAAAATGGTTGAGTTTTGAGGATGAGCAGTGCTGGCTGTGTGCTGGTTGGTATTCTGGCACAGGCACTGAGCCGCTAGAGCCTGATGGATGCTGCTGTGTGACCGCCCCACCATCTGGGTAAGGGCCTGGCCTTGGACCTCCATGTTGGCAGAGAGTGGCAGGGTATGTATGATCAGCTGAAACTCCAAAAAAACGTTTTCTGGGTGTTGTGAGGTTCAGCCTAGTTTGGTGAAGTCACGCTTGGATTACTCAGAGCTGGGCAGTCCAGATGTGATTTGTGTGGGTGTCTTGGGAGCAGCACATTCACCCATGTCACCCAGGAGCATGCTGCTGAGCAGCTGGCAATCCACTTTGGGACCAGGCTGCTGCTGGTCTTTGCCTTTTCTCCCCTTCTCCAAAGAGGCAGTGGGATGGACACAAAGGCCTTGTGTGGGTGAAAAGGGAGATTGATTGCCAAAGCAAATCTGTCAGCTGGTGGAGGTGGGAATGGCAGGTACAGAATGTCCTTGCCAGGGTGTGCTGGTGGCTGTTTGTAGGACAGAGCTAACCTGTTTTATCTTGCACTTAACACACTCTTACTGCATGACCTTCACTGAATAGCAGTTCTGGAGCGTCTTGTTCTTCTGCTCTTTTCCTGATGACCTTTCAAGAGCCAGGGCTTTTTCTGATATCAACAGTGGCAGCATGAGTTGGAAACTGCCACAACCCACATCCCACAAATTTCTGAGATCAATATGCACAAGGGGGTGTATCTGACCTACTTCAAGCAAGAAAACAACCAGTAGTGGGTTTTTCTTCTCAAAATCCCTCAAAACTATTACAGCACTGTTTTATTTTCTTTGGAGCCTGTGCAAGTCCAGAAGGGCAGTGCTTATCGTCAAAAGGAGACAGACTTCCCTCATGCCCAAACGGAGCAGATTCAGGCAGGCAAGAGCCTGGATTGTGACCAACACTGGTATCTGGTTTTGCAAAACTGAAGTCTACCTTTTCCTGGCCCCGGATTTGTCCATCTCTATTTATAGCCTTTACTCAGAACCTTGCTGAAAAATGTATTATATATTGACAGTGGCACTTTGTGAACTCAGAGCTAATGGCTCCAGAAATAATCACCTTTGAGATTATTATAGTCTAACTTGCATATGTTAGGTCTGACATTTGCTTTGCACAGCTATGAATGACTGTTTAAAACACAATGAAGTAAAGTCTGAAATGCAGTATTTGTGCTTTAACAAGCTGGAGAAATGGTGGTGGATGTAAACTTTCAGGAGACAGTGCAGTAGTGTGTCTTGGACTGAGAGCCCTTTTTGTTAGAGCTGCGGTTGGTCTCTGGAGAGCTGAGCTGTGAGCACATGGAGCTGAGCTTTGCTGGCTTAGAAACCTCATTTCATCTCTGGGTCATGAGATGGTCTTCTGCCCTCCGAATCTCTCTGCATCTTTTCATTTAAGACGGGGCTGGAGACATCTTCCCCCTTTCACCAAGAGCTTGGAGACAAAGGCAGATGGGTCATTGCAGTCATTAGAAGATGCCTGGTTTGGTACCATCCTCAACTTCTGCCAAGCCCCAGCTGTGCCCCTTGCCCATGGGGCATTTTGGAGCCTGAGTAGTGCCTCGCCCACGGCCCCACCACCCAGCTCCGGCCCCCCAGGGGAAAAGCTGCCCTGCTCTTGGCAGGTGTGAGATCGTGGCTTGCAAAATCATTTCCCTGTTTCCACTGTCTTTTGAAAAGATAATTTCCTTCTTACTGTCAATAACATAAATCCCATAATATGGTTAGTGCACAGGAGACCAGTAAATAATTTAGGAAGCGGCCTATGTTTAGAGTGCATCAAGTACTAATATAGAGAGGGAAAAAATCCCCGCACATCAGTTACAGTAATTGGTGGAAGGCATCAGTCCGAAGGGTAATGAGCTCCATTTTTAAAGCACGAGGAAATTAGATTTTTATAAATGTCAAACGCAGTTATTGTCCTCCTTCCTTGAAACAGAGCTGAGCTGGCTGGAGCCCATTGTCTCTCAATCAGCTTTGCTATGGATTAGACACATCCCGTCTCACACCAGGAATGTGCTTATTAGAAAAATATCACTGCACAAAGCATACAAGCTTTAACACTCAACCCATGTACTAATGGATACGTGTACAATAAAACCCGGTATCATGTTACAAACCTTAAGCTGACCTGAGATAATAAGATACAGAAATCTGAAAGGATACAGATGAGTGCTCTCTTTGTGTGCAACAGTTCTGACTACCTGGGATTTTAGTTTTCAAATAAAGGAGAGAAAGTGAGGGAAGGTGACTTTTCCTCTTGGCTGCTTATGAAAAAAGCAAGCAGTAAGTCTTCTTCATAGTGACAATGCTTGTAATCAGGTCGTGTCCAAATATTTTGTGTATTTTTCTGGTGTCTCCTGGGTAACTGGGGTTTCACAGAGGACTTTGTCGATCCGCCGTTTTTTTAGTTCTTTCCTGGGAAAAAAAGCAAGAGGTGGTTATTTGTTTATACATCAAAGCTAGCTCTGTGAATTAGGCTTTCATTCATAATGGATGAAAATGTTGCCAATATGTGTTAAGACACCACACTTCAGAAAATGGCAGTCAGTTATTTGGGGAGACTAAAATGTGGGGAGAATAGAGGGCTTTGTGAAATCAACCCCCTTTCCTACATCCCTGTTTTAAACATCTTACTTGAGGATAACAATCACCTGTCCATCCTTATCTAGAGATTGTATCTTGTCCCCTCTCTGTAGGAGCTCTGTTAGAAGGTAGCACAATTCTTCATGGTGTGGGAAGGTTTGAGGATGGAGCCAAGCTTTAGATTCCCTTTTGCAGTGATGAGATACAGATTCAAGCTACTTGTGTGGACTTTACCCCATTCTAACCCCACTCTGAATGCTGCATATGCTTTTTCCAAGGTGGTAGTGTGTCGAACACATTCCATGGACGTGCTGTGTTGGAGACCCAGCCCAGGACTGCTGCAGGATGGCTTTAGAGATGGTATGGTGGGGACCATGCCAGTCTGTGCTGTGCCCTCTACAGGCAATTCAGCAGATGGGCGATTCAGTCCTAGTTTGTTTTTCTGGAATCCTTTATTTATAAGTGTGCTTCTTCATGGGTCTTTTTCAGTTACCTTTTTAATAATGTCAAGTTTTCCCTCCAGTCTTCTTCATCTCAGCTTGTGTTTTTTTGATTTCTGCTTCAACTGAAGTTTCTGATGTTGCCTGTAGGAAAAAAAAGAGTAACTTGAGAGTTCTATTTTATATATGCAAGGGATATTGAAAGATATTCCTAGCATGCATGCGTCAGCAGACGTGTGAACAGCACTTCCCAATTAAAACTCTTAAGAATTTCTACTGGTTGCCTAAAGTCCTTGCAAAACAGTGTTCCATAGCTTGAATCCATTGACACTCATCATGGAAAAGTGATCCAGCTATTTATATGGCAGTCATTTTATTTATTTAAATTTGGCTTTATAAGCTAGAATGAACCCAACTGTTGGAGGAAAACAACATGAGGATCTTACAAATATCTTTAAAGCCTTGGACACCATGAAGCAAATTAAACTAGTTTTCCGTGACTTTGGACAACTTTTAGTTCTGATAACTTTCCTTAATGTCTGTACCACAGCTGCATCAACCCCTGTAAATAAAATAAAGAAACAATTCAAGGCATCTCTGATGTAGCCTGGTAGTTAAATGGTAATCAGCAGCTGGTGATTAAAACATCCATATGACTCAAATCACAAATCCGACGTCAGCATTTACATTCCACTAGCCTCATTAGCTAGGCACTTTGGTTAATTGGTACTCTAGTGCAAGTGTCATTAGTTGTCGGTTCTGGGCCAGGGATGTGAAGTGCTGCTGCCTCCCTGCCCGCCTCTCCCTGGGGAGCTCCGTGCTGCCCTCGCTCGCTGCAGTGCTCTCTGCTCTCGGCACCGAGCATGGTTTGCAATGCTCCGGTGAAAGCAGGTTTCCCACCTGCTGCAGGGAGCTCACGCCCCGTTGGTGACTGGTGTGTGTTTCTCTCATCACAGCAACTGCTGCCCATCCCTGGTCCCAACTCTCATCACGATTGTTGCACGTTCCTGGTCCCATCAGGGCTTCAGGAAGCCTTGAGGCTTGAGCCTGCCTTGAGCCTTCACTACAGGAGGCACCTTCATGTAGTGTCTGCAGGCTGCCCAGGTTTTACACCTCTTTGCTCTCTCAGATCTTGTTCTGTGGTCTGGAGAAGCTTTTGTGTCTCCCCACAGAATGTGGGTATGGTGGTCCTCTGCCACAGTAACATCCACAGCTCTGCTGATGCTTCTGCTTCTGGAGCTGTGGTCAGGAGGAGGGCAGGAGTGCTGTGGGTGCATGGCAGGGGCAGCCACTGGCTTGGTTTCCTCTGCAAGCCCAGACAGCTTCTGTTAGGAGCACCTGCTCGGCAGCACACCTCCTGAAAGGGCTTTCTCTTCTTGGTGTTTTGGCTTTGGAAGCTGCTGGAGGTCATAGATTGACTGAAGATAGGAGACCATACAACAGGCTGCATGAATCTGGTTTTTCTTGCCTTTTGGCCTTCTGTCTTAAATAATCCCGTCTGATGGTTTTATTTATTTATTCTAACTGCCTATGACTGGTGTCCTAATTGGGAGTTTGCTTGTCTGCCTAATGTCAGCACAAAAGAGTGAGTCTGTGTGTTCTTGCAATGGCACCCTGCTTTTATAATGCTGCATCTCCATTACTCCATATTAAACAATTGTTTTCTTTGAGGTCTCTTGACTCTTAGGCATGTAGCACCTGCACAGTAAAACCCACTGGGCTTCACAGACAAAAGAAATCATTCTGCTATCAGCATACGGATGTTATGAAATGTTGTCATGTTTATACAACAGCAGTTTTCCAATATTACCTCAACTGTTCCCCATTTATTTTTAAAACACCACATGGGTCCAATCCTCATTATAAACCTAATTTTAAAGAGTGCTGGAGGTAAAGCAACAAGACTAAGAAAGATGAAGCATTTCTACTAAGCCTGGAGACTCTTGAGTGCCAGCTTTCTGCCTGAAGTCATTTTAGCATCAGGTGAAAGACAGAGGAGCAAAAAAGAAATGTTGATTGTAAAAGGCGTGCTCTAGGCTCATTCCGGGCTGCATGTCAAAGCCTTAGATGGTCTTTTGTGTGGGGAGGATGAATCCCTTGGTATCGGAAACCCCCTGGATACAGCTCTGAGTTGCAGTATAACCCATCAGAGTTCTCTAGGCGGCACAAAGATCTCCCTTCGTCCTTCACAAGTTTAAAGTGAGGCACCTACTTTAACAGTGTGCTTGTCCAGGGTTTTTTCTCTGAAGTGTCTGGAGAGAGAGAAGATGCTAGAGAAGAAGAGAAACCTCCAGAGAGCAGATCAGGCTTGGATAAGGTGCTGCCCCAGCACAGTGTATCCCACCCAGGCCTACATGACCTGTCCTGACAGCCCATGGGGACCTGCCCTTGTCTTTTGAGCCTGGGCTTCAGGATTAATGGGATCACTCACAGATGCCACATTGCTGAGTCATGGAAAATGAGCAGGAAAAGGCAGCTTAGGTGGATCATGTCTGTCCCCTTCCTTATTCCCTAAAGCCAGTGTTGCTCTTAGGAAGGTGTGTCAGCCAAACTGTGTGCTGCTATTGCACTGAGGCTGCCACAGCGAGCGTGAAGGACCTGTCACCATCATATGTCCTTCCTCTGCTGTGGCAGGTGTAGTTTGGCAGAGCCCAGCAGTAAGGCTGCTAGAATTGCTTCTGTTGTTGTATAGTGCTGTCAGACTAGTATGGTGTCACCTGTTTCAGCTTCCTGTGTTTTTTCTAGAAGTGCTTGATTTAGCACTTTAAATAGATAAGTGACCTGTGGGACATGCAAAAGTGTTACAGGAGTTCACTGTGTTTTCCGTGTTCATTAATGCTTTCTGGGCACCTCTAGTTAACCATGGTGAGGAAATTTCACTGAACATGAAGATGCTGCTGTGTGGGGTCAAGTTGACAGGTTTCTGTGGATGAGCTCTTACTTTTATTGACATTCTGCAGGTTCTAGGTTTATGCTTTTGCTGAGTGGTTGGCTGTGTGTAGGTGCTTCTTTTGGCTTGCAAGGCACCACAGTGATGTTGTTTGAATGTGGCGAATGTTGGCCCATGTTGTGGATGGCCAGTGATGCAAGCCTCTATAGGAACAGATTCTGCCTTAGGCATCCTCAGCAGCCCTTACTGGGAAAGAAGGAACCTACTGAAGCTGCATTCTCTGCTCCTAATACAAGCTCTTTTCAGCAGGAAACAGGCTCTGACTCCAGCCATGTGTGTGGCTCTCCACAGCAAGCAGTAAGCCCCACAACATCTAGGCATGAAATGTCTTGTCATTCTGAAGCAAGGTAGCTCAAAAATGCAGGGAGAACTAGTGCCTAGTGAAATTGCAAAGCCATAAGGAATTTGAACGTTTACTGACTAGGGGATTTTTTTTTCCCGCTGACTGAAGAGCTCTACCCCTTGTGGTAGAGCTGCCACCTCCATGGCTGCCAGAACCACCTCTTGTGTCTGAGCAGAGTGGAAGGAATGAACTCACTCCTCTGCTGGTGCTTTTTCTGGCCCATATCCAAGGGATAGGATTTGGAAGAGGATATTACTGTGCAGAGGGACTGGACTTAACATGTGCTTTGGACCCCTCATCTGTCCCTCCTGAATGCTGCATGGCTCCTGTGCAAAGACAAGAGCCTAATCTCTGCCACTTGCCAACCCATCCCCCCCAGACCACAGAGGCCTCTGAAGAACGGTGGGGAGCTGTGATGGGCAGGACCACAAAGGCCCCTGCCATCCGTCTTGCTAAAGGTGCATTAAAAGGATTTAGTTCTTATTAATTATATGTATTTCTGGCAGGTTTTTTAAAAATATTTCAACAGTACAATATGTCCTTAATAACTTTCTTTTAAACAGGTTGAAGCCATGAAGAGAGTACTAGAAAGTCTCAACCTCAATATAGTTGAGATGGTGGATGAAAACGCAACCTTGGATGGTGGAGATGTCTTATTTACAGGTATAATGGTAGTGAATTTGCTGTTTACATGTTCTGACTGCCTTAAAGACTGCATGTCATCTGATACCAGCATAATAAACTGTCATTCCTGTGGTTTGCTAAATCGATTGTTTACTAAATGTCACAAAGGTAGCTGAGAGATTAGTTCTCAGTGCAACCCTCAATGTCCTGCCTAATACCTGAATAAATGGAGTAGCAGTACACACACTACAAAGAACAGCACTGTGCATACAGATTTTATTTTAGCTTGTAAAGTGCCAATAAGAAAAATGCTTTCAGTAGTCAGCTGTCTGGGGTTGTTTCATGTTTCTTATTACAAGCAGCTAACGTTTGCCAGACTCATTTTCAGGACTTGTAAAAGCTTGATGCAGACAATTGTCACTAGTTCAATGAATTAAATGAAAAAAATGCATTTTTAGTTTATCAAGGAAGTGGTGGAGTTGCCTGTCAGATGTCATGAGCCAGACACCTTACATGCATGGTTGACTTCAAAGATGAAGATGCTGCCTGTGTTTTTGATGTCATTAAACCCATTAGGCATTTTCTCGCATTGGCTGCACACAGAGTCGCTCTCTGCCTCTGCTGAATGAGCCTGTTTGTTTTGATCAGCATCACAGTAGACTGGCTGCTTGCCTTAGTTCACCACAGGGAAAGAAGGGTCTCAGCAGAGGCAGACCAGGAAGGGGAGGCCTTTCTAAGGCAGTGCAGATCCAGCATTGATTTTCTCTGGTGCTGGAGGATGCCAGTGACTGCAGATCTGCCTTGAGACCAGAGAAAATCTCAGAGGGAGAGGGAAATGGTCAGTCAGTGGTGTACTAATCGAGCCCAGCTGTTGTCTTTCCTGACCCAATGACCACTGCAGAGATTTAGAAGAGGAAGCTATTTATGCTTCTGGTGAAATGTGTCTTCTAGAAAAAGATTAAATGCTTTAGCTTATCAGCTCACAATTGCAGGTTGCATTCTTTTATGCTAAATTTTTAATTTAACTACTCAGCTTAAGAAAAGAAATATAGAAAATGAAAATCTATGAAAGATTGCTTCAGAATGTCTCTAAAGCTGGTCTGCTTTTTTCATTCCAGGCAGAGAATTTTTCGTAGGTCTTTCCAGGCGGACAAATCAACGTGGTGCAGAAATTCTGGCTGACACATTTAAGGTTTGTAGAATCATTCATGCCACAGGAAATACAAGCTGTCATTCACTGAACTAATTTAACAGTTGTACTAGCCAAGATGTTTGTCATACTCATGTACTTTATTTAAGACCTAATTTAAAAAAACCCCAAAGATGCAAGGATGCTGAAAAGGTTTGAGCATCCTGTAAAGTGGTAGATGCTGCAGTTGGATCTGAAATGTGAGATTGCTGCATAAAAATCAGTTGGATAGTGAGAGGCTGTTATTTTTTGAGAGCACATAAACACTCACGTTCTTCATGTTCTCATGTATCAGCCCTGTGTTCTTATTGCCGGTCCCTGAAGAGGTTTTACGTACGTAGTGCTTAATTAGGCATTTTAATGTATTTCTTTATAGTTGCAACAATAGCAGTATTTGAAACATGTTCTGGATTTTACGCCGGTCTCCAGACAAGACAAGCTGGTCCAGAGGAGAGTGTCATACTTAAACAGTTGACACTGTGCCCTGGGGTTGATAATTTGCAGAGAGTAAAATTAATTATGGAATGTCTCCACATAATTATGGAACTAGGACACTTTAAAAATATTTATAGCATTATTCTTTACTCCCATACAGGATTATGCTGTCTCCACAGTCCCTGTTCATGATGCTTTGCATCTGAAGAGCTTTTGCAGCATGGCTGGACCAAACTTGATTGCTATCGGATCAAGTGAAGCTGCACAGAAAGCCCTCAAGGTAAAGCACATAAGAAAAAAGTTCTGTCATGAAGAAGGAGGGAGAGGCCCTACACTTGTATAGAGTGTTTATAAACACAAGCAAAACTCAACTACAATACTGGTTGCTCAGTGCTGTAATTTGAACTTGAGCCAGGGCTAATCTGAGAACTCATCAGTTTGATTAAACCCTTCTGCACAGCTCGGTTAATCATGTTGTGGTGTATCAATTTAGCTATTGTAACCAAAAATATTTTTTGTCTAAGTTGATCAAATATTGCTGGTAACTAACCATCGAGTAAACACCAGTATTAATCAAGGTAAAGCAATAAGCAGATACCTTTTTAAAAGAACATGATAATTAACAAGATAATCTAGCAGTCTCTGATTGTTGGTGGATGTATTTTTAAAAATAAATCAACTCTGTCAGTTTTCAGTGTGTTTCTCTGCACTGGTCTTTTAGCAGTACGTTTGTTTGTGTCTGAGGATAGTGTTTGCTCACATCCTGCTCACACACGTGAGGTTAGGGAGTCTGGGCTGGAGCAGGGTTTTGTCCCATGGCACGTGCTCTTCTCATGCTCCTAGAGAGGTGACAGGTTACATCAGGCAGCCGTGTCACAGCAACGTGTGGAGTTACCCAGAACATGTTCCAGTGAGTTGGATCTGGCTGTTTCTCCAGGAGTCTAAATCTCTTCAGAGAAGTTATTGGCAAACAAATGGGTAAATTGTCTGTCTTGGAAATGATGGCATTTGCAGTGCTGCTGATCACCAGCTTCCCCTGACATTAGAATTCTTGCTTTTTGACAATATATTTGTATTTGTTTACTTGCCTCCAAAGCAAAAGAACTTCAGTTGGCAATCAGCTTCTTGCAGTCTTGTGGAAATGCAAGTGCAAGAGGATCTTTGAGGCACTGCCACTTGGAATTAAAAGCCGCTCCTTGGATTTCAGCAGATCAGCTGAGCTGTAGCAGTGCTGTCAGCTGTTCTCCTGTTACCCAGCACAGTTTGTGGCAGTACAGTCCCCTGAGCTTCTGCCGAGTCTGTTGCCTGGCACAGCCCAACATGCCACTCCTTTATTGTAATAGCTTGTTATTTTAAACCCTCCTTCATGTTGCCATTTTTCATGACTGGAAATGCAATCATACAAGCAAGATGATTGAGCTGTCTTTAACCATCTCTGGTAATTGAGTTGTTTTCACATGTCATGTTAGGCAACTGCTACAAGTGAACTGCTACATCGTGCTATCGTGCTATGCTAACATTTTACATTTAAAATAGGATTTATCTTTTTACAATCTTGTTTGAAATAGAAATTTTTCTTGGTTGTTCTTACTGGTGCTACTTATGTATCCTTACAATACTTTGAAAATAGAAAAAGAAATTGCATCTGGTGCTCACATATGGCCAAGTGCAATTGATCGTGAGTTCAGTGCAGTATGTGTAATGTAAAGCTCTGCAAGTGAGCTGGGAAATGAATCCACAGAGTTTAGGATAATAGACCACATGCTAGAAGCAGATGATAAATCAGAAATGACATTTTAACCATTAAATCCTCTTCAGGTTCTGGCAAGTGTAGTGTATTTATTTGGACTGCAGCTGAAAAGTGGCACTTGAGGAAACTTGGTGAAAGAAAGAGACAGATTAAGTGCAGAAAGTGCTGGGGCCTCTGGTGACTATCACATCTGAAACTTTAACTTCCCTCTGCTGTTTTCAGCATGCATTTAATTCTTTCTTGTAGTTAAACCTGTTTATAATTCCGTACGTGTAATTCCACATGTGAACATTGGCCATGGCTGTTGAGACGATGAAGCCTGGGATTGTTTTTCAGTTCCCTCAGTAAGGCCAGGATTTCCTATAAACATGTCACCTTTGGGCTCTGATCCTGCGCTGTCAGAGTTGCTGACCTTTACCGTGAGCGTGACTGAGGACAGATTTGGGCTGTGACAGTGCCAGTCCCAGTGTAGGGAGGTGATGTGGCAGTGCTGCAGGTGAGCACTCTGCCCCACTTTTTCCCCAGCAAGGGACACAGCCCTGGGGTCTTGTTGGGACAGCAAAGAGCAGGAACTGGCCCAGGACATAATCCAGTTGAGGTTCCAGCAGCAAAGGCAAAAGCTAGGCAAGGTGACGATGGGAACTGTGACACAGCATCTGTTGCACACTCCTTTCTCTATTCTCTTGCTCTATACTAAATCCAGAAAAGCCACATTTCTGGCTGTTTGTATTGGTTGATACAGAGCACAGTTTCCCTCCACTTTGTGATGAGTGAAGACTTGGCCATCAGCAGATGATTTTGGACACAGTCTTTGATCAGATCATCTCTGTCACCCTTTGGATAACTCACTAGTAATTCCAAAGGATCTGAGGGCTGCGCATGTTGTTCCTGGCTTTGACAAGCTCAGCCATTCCCTTGCAAGCAGTATGGATTGTATTTGTAGCAAGTTCCTACTAATAAAGTTGTTCTCTCACGTGTTGAGAAATGAGTCTGTCCTTTGGGTAGGCTCTGGTACCAGGCATTGACCAAAGGACCAGCCCTAGGGTCTCTCCACAGGACTGGTAGAGAAAGCCTTGGGTGAACCCACTGATCTGGGGTAGTGCAGGTGCCTGGGGATTGCTGATGGATCTTGGAAGGGAGGGCACTCATCCCACCATATGGCCTAAGCTCAGTCCTGCAGTCGGCTGAGTCTGGCATATTCCCTCTGAGATCTGGAATAATGGAGTGGCACGTGAAACATTTGGGATTTCAGCTGGTCATTTGAGAGGAGTGGATGCTAATTACAGAGGCAGTGTGGCCGTGGCTGATGTCAGGACGGAGCGGCATTGCCAGCCAGGGTGCAAGGCAGAGCAGGTGATGCAGCTGATTGTGTAACCCCTCGTGTCCCCTCACAGACTTGTCCCAGCAGGACCCAGAGCAGTGGTGACATCTGCACTTTGGTGCTGGTCCTTGGTATCCTGGAGTCCAGCTTCATTATTCAGTGGGATTTCTCTATGGTCAGGACTGTGTTGGAATATCTACAGTAATGCAATGCCATGACTTTAGCAAATACTTTTCTTTTTTCCTCCTGCTTTCAATAAAAGCTTGGACATGATTATCCTGCCTTGTTCTTGACTCTCTCATTCAGTATTTTCTGTTGGGAGGGGAGCTGCTCGTTCATCCCCTAAATTAATCCCTGGAGGATGCTATTGCTAATGCAGCTGTTTTGACAGTGGTCAAGGGAGGCTTATCAAAACCACATCTTAAGGATAAAATAGAAAGGAGTCTCTTTTGGGTAACTAGGCCCTTGGTCTGTATCCAAGCTATGATCAGAGAAGAGCTTTTAAAGACTTGAGCACAAGGAGTTGTTCTTGCATTGGCAGTTGCCCCCATTCCTTTGATTAAATGGCTTTTGTTCTTACTCTATCTTGTGTAACTGAAGTCTCTGCAATGTGCCAGCTTTGAAGAGCTGAGTACTGTTTCCCTGCATGAGAGGAGGGTTAGAGTGCCTGGCTAAAGCAGAGGGGTTCCCAGCTCTGCCACAGAAGACAGACACCTAAGGGAAAACTTCATCTCTCTGGTTCTTAGGAAACAGCCTGTACTGCCATGCAGCAGGAAAAGGCTCAGCTAAATCTGCTCTTTCTATTTTCTGTATAGCAACTGTCTTTTCTAGTAATGCACAAGTTTGCATGAAAACATTATCTCTTCTTCCTTAAGAATTCACCATTTGTGCCTCTGCTTATTCCCCGCATGAAGTCATAATCCTCTATTTATGCTATCACAATGGGTTGCTGTGGAAATCATTACTAATATTAATAACCCAAAGAAGATGACATCAGGTAGGGAATTAGCAGAAAGTGCAGATGAATGCTGACTTTTTTGTAATGCAGGAACAAAGAAAGGTTAGTGAAACACAAAGAACTGTTGACAACTTTCCCCTTAAAGCTAAACATTAAAAAATGAGACTTTGCTTCTCTCAGCCTTGTAGCTAGGAAAATTAGTCAATTTATAATCAATCAATAAATCAATTTATAAAATTCTATGTACTTTATCTCTGATTCTTCATTACTTTGTGAATTAAGGGTACACATCATCTCAGAGACTGTAGGTTTTCACTGAGTGCCAGATGACCTCCTACCTTAAAAAGTCAACTAGTTGTGTTTTAATTAATTTTAGATGTTGTAATAGACACTGCACTTATCTGAGTGTTAGTGCTGCTCAGTTTGCATGTGTGCAGAAGAATCTAGTCTTTCAGAAGATAAAGACTCAAAAGTATATATTTATAGACTCTCTATAAATATATATTTATAGAGATTTTTGTATTAATCAGTTTTGTTTCTTTGTTTGTTTTTAAAGGGCGAGGAAAGTGCCCCTTTGAATACATGTTTTTCCTCACCAGTAAGGCCGTCAGCCACAGGAGCTGGGTCAGAGGCTGATGGAGGTGTCATTTGCCTTGCGTAAATGGGGACTCATGTTTCTATTCCTTTGCTGCTTTTTTTTCCCTTTGACTATTCTCTCCCTGGGTTCCTGTTCCAAAAGACAGGATGTTCGTGCTCTCGCCTTCTCGACTGAAAACAACAGCCCACGTAATCCACTTCCTTTTCTCCTTCTCAGGTCATGGTTTCCCTTTGCAGTGGTCCTTGGCAGAGCTGGCAGGCAGGTGACAGTGTGGCCGTGGGGGATGGTGGCTCAGAGGGGCAGAGCAGTGCAGGTGTGCACAGGAGTGACACTCGGTGCCCATCACATCTGTGATGATGCAAAAGGCGTCCTGCGCCAGGAAAAGCCGAGGAGCAGGGTGGGAGAGGTTGCTTAAAAGAACTCTTCCTTCTGGAAAACATGACTGAGAGGGTGCAGCAGAGAGGCAAAGCCCAAAGCCCAGCTGCTGAGACCGTGGGTGGTAGGTGGAAATTAAAGCAACACTCTGGCTGTGTATGGACTAAGAAATTTGGCATACTGACCATGGCAGAGCGGGGCACTGCTGGCTTCAGAGAGATCTTGAGCATGGTTTGCATCTATAGGCCTTTGCTGTCCTATCCTGTGTCTCTGGCAGACTTTTAGGTTCCTGACAAGAAGGCTTAGATCATTCTCCTTCGATTTATGCTGCTCAAAGTGGCTGTGATGCCCCCTTCCTACTGAGTCTACTACGCTGTTGCCTCCCCTGCCTGTCTGCATGTCAGGAGGGACACTCCTGATAGATCCTGACATTCCAGCAAGGTTGCTGGCTTTTCCAGCTCTGCTCTTCTGTCCCCTCTGGCCAGCCTAGCTAAGTGTTTCATGGTCACTGCTATGTTTCAAGGAAACTCCGAGAAGCTGCTGAGTCCCTGCATGAGGCAGATGGCATTGTGGCACAGCTCATCAGCCCCACTCTGTCCTGCACTTTCTTGCGTTGAACCCAAAGGCTGCTGCTTTCTCTCTCCAGTGCTAATTGTTTCTCTAAATATGAAGAAATGAGGAAGGACCTTAAAGGACAGTCAGGGCAATAAATCAGTGAATGAATTTTGGTTTCAGTGTAAAGTGATGTGCAGCCAGGACAAAGAGAATGACAATTCTGAATGTTACTCTGATGTTACTCTGAACATCACAAACGAAATAATGTGGTCTGACTGATCATTACTGCAGAAATGAGATCCTGAGCTTGTTGAGATTTCTAGCTCAGCTGAAAACCAAACGGAGAACGTCATTTTGCCACTGATAAAGCTGTGGTGCATCTCCATGTTGTCTGTTGTGTGCACTTGGCATTCACAGGCCCTTCATTTCAAAAAAGGTAAAGTAGGGCTGGAAAGATTCAGAAAAGTTCAATAAGGACCGATAGATGCCTGGACAGCTTGCCTCAGGAGACAAACTAAGCAACCTATGACTATAACCTGGAAAAAAGACAATTAAGATAGGATCATAGATGCCTAAAAAGTCAGGAATGATGTGGAAAAGGTGACTGAGGATCAATTGTTCACTGTCTCTTCCAGTGCAAGAACCAGGGGAGCTCTAGAAGTACATAAAGGTAAGCTCTAAATGGGCAAGTTCAAAAAAAGGAAGGAAAAGAAATGTTTCCTTGCACAGTACCTGTCTGAACTCTGTAGCTACCTTGCTACATGTTCAAAAGCAAACTGGGCAGACTCCTGGGCCTGGGACAGTGCTGAGCTGGTATCACTCTGTATGACAACTGGTGAGTTGAGGTTCTTGGAAACCGTGCACCAAATCTTGGTCACCTCCAGT
Organism: Melanocharis versteri; assembly: GCA_013397845.1. NCBI lineage: Eukaryota > Metazoa > Chordata > Aves > Passeriformes > Melanocharitidae > Melanocharis > Melanocharis versteri. The sequence goes on along the minus strand of VZTG01008007.1, from coordinate 328,700 downwards.
CTCTATCTTGGGATGCAAAAGTGGGTATCATCACCTCTCACCTGAGGCTGGAGACACCTCACCATGCAGCACTAAAAAAGAAGCTCTTCTGGGTGCTGCAAGAATTTTTTAAAAAAGCAGATTTGGCAATCAGCAGTATTTTCCAGGTAGCAAGCACTAATTTACCTTTCTCAGCTGTCCCTCCAGAAGGCGACAGACTGGCCAGGTGCCTGTCCTCATCTCTTGTCTGTGTCATGTAAGGGCATAGGCCTGACGTTGCTCCCAGACAAGGGGTCTTTCCTCCAGGCAGAAAAGAAACGTTGTCCCTCCAGACTCCTGTCCAGCCTGGGGGCATTTGACTCCCTATTGCTGTTACTCTTCTCATCAGTTTTAGTTGCCCTGCGCCACAAAAATACTTAATTTTTGTCATTGTAGGCGAAACGTTGATGTAGTTTAATCTTTTCTCACACCTTTCATTCTCTTGGATCTCAGGCCAAAGGTTACTTAAGCATCAGTGTCAAACAGGCCAAAGTTTAATGTGCTTGGAAGGAAAGAAAAGAGGTGGGATAGGAAAAACATCTTAAATAGTTTGATGTGACTAGTTTTCTTTTAAGAATACTTTGACTTGAAGGATTTAAGAGAGGATAGCTGAAAGCTGGTGAGGGAATGATCCCATGGGTATAGGGTTACATGCATTCGACTTGAGCTTAGATTAGATTTTTCTTTTGAATGTTGGGGGTCAGGAGGACAGGGGCTAATCAATACAAACATCAAATCCTGGAAATCTGGGCTTCTGCTTTTCTGTCAGCATCACTCAGGCATTTTTAAGTGTGGCGTTCAATGCCCTGTTAGCAAGAGGAACGTTCAATGTATGTTTTGTTTTGCTTGTGGGGAGTTGGAGATAAAAATGTGCGTTGCAGGTGGGTTTGGTTGCTCTCTATCCTGCAGTAGTCTGGATGTGAGTTGGTCCCAGAGTGATTAGGCAGCAGGGCTCAGACTGGGGCCTTCCTCATGGAGGGGGGAAAATTTGTAGCTAGGTTTGGCCTCTTTTAAAAGTGCATGCAGTCATCCTAGTTCTGTCAGTGATAATAGGCCTGAAACGCATACACATTTTTCCTTCATGCATAATGCTGCTTCATAGTTAGGATTATTTAGCTTATCCATTACCTCAGTTGTCTGAGGACAGACTGTAAAAAAAACTATAGAAAAGGCATTTTAGGCTATGTGAATGACTTCAACGTAAGGAAAGCATGACTAAGGGCTGAGAGAATGTGCAGTGAAAATTACCCTCTTTAAGCTGAAGAAAATTCCCAGAAAAACTAGGCACGCGGGAAATGCCTGGCTCTTAACATAGCTGGTTGTACAATGTTTCTGGACAGAAAGCCAGCCCTCTATAAATGCATCATATTTTGGGATGTATCTGATAGAAAATACAATCAAAGGACCTTGCTTTTATCTCCTTTTCTCTGCCCTGGAGTCAATCTGGCCAGGCACATGTACTTAATGACTTCTCATAATAGAAATACAGAAAACCACATAGGTCTGTAAAGTACCCTGATTGTGTCGTATTGGTGCACTTCTGCTGCATCCAGAGCCTCCCTGTGGGGCGGGTTTGGGGTGTTATTGCCTGGGCACTCTCTCAAGTAAGTGGTTTTTGAAATTTTATTGCAACAGTCAGGCATAGTTATAACAGCAATGAAAGCTTGCAAATATGATTTCCTTTTTGTCTTAAGAGCTGAGGAAGAGAGTAATCTTGTATTGTCAAACCCCCAGCTACTAATAAAAGCTTTCTTGTGGTGTTGTTCCAGCTAGCTGAGATCCCAGTCCCACTATCACAGCTGTGTCCTCATACTCCTGTGCTGCTTTGTCTCACTTTCTTGCTCAGGTTTTCTCATTTGTTTCTGAACTAATCCAGACACTGTTTGTGTGCTTTTTAATATTGAAAACAATCTTTTTAACGTGCCCTTGGCATCGTCTCCCAGGCTCCCCGAAGCTGCTCCTTGAGGCAGCTTGAGGCTGGTCCTAGAGCTCTGCCACTTGTCCTTTCTGCTTGCTGCTGCAGTTCTCACTTCAGCATTTTGCAGAAGCAAATGAATGGGAGACTTGTCTCTATCTTTCTCCTTAAGAATTCTTTTATAATTTCATGTGAAAGTGTTTCACAATATATTTCTGATGAATGAGCTGTTCCTACAGAAAATCTACAATATCAGAATTCTGTTTCCAACGAGGAGTGGAGAAAGAACAACTGTTTGGGAGCTTAGTGAAATCCAGACATAGTGGCTTTTCTTCCACTGAAACATGTATTTTAGTGCAGATTTAATAAATGTTTCCTTAGTCAAGACTTAAAAACATTATGCAGGAAGGAAAAGGGAAGCTGCAGGTAGAGGACGTGTCTGCTGACTCTGGTTACCAGGTGGAAGAGCCACACTAGGCACAGGCATGTCTCCAGCTGCTGGATGTCTGCAACATCAAGGAAAGCAGGATAAAACACAGCTTGGCAACATCACAGAAACAAAATTATAAAAAAGAAAATCAGCTGTGCTAAGCACATGAAAATACAAAATTACGTCTGGTGAAGTAAAGGTGCGAGGAATTTTGCCCAGAAAAACACATTAACCTTTTATGGAGGTAGATGTTGTCCTTGGGAACTTGGGAGAATTTCATAACATGAGAAGGAACAAGAAATGACAATCTGATAACGCTTCCTCAAGAATGCATGGCATTCTTTGTTTTGAGTTTCATGTTCTCCGCGGGATGTGGATGACTCAGGCCAGAACATGAAAAATGTATCCAGACCTATAAAGGAATTACTTACCATAGGTGTGGGCAAGCATGAGTTCTTTGTTGCTTCCCAGTATGTTGTAGACTCTGTTATAAATCAGCTACATGTAGTATTTTTTTAATGAATGAGAAGTAGTACAGATGAATGACCTTGCAAACAACTTAATGACAAACTTAACTGTGCCTAAAATTGAAGTCTGCGTTCTGCTATGTGATGTAAATCTCTGGGTTCTCCCTGGGAAGGGAATCTAATTGAAAAATTTTGTTAACAAAAGACCAGGTTTTTCTAAAGATAACATTAGTATGAATATTTTAAGCTGAAAAAAAAGCCTTTTCTTTCTGTTTGCATCTTTGCAATGTATGTGGGAACATAGGTGGGCTGGGGGAGAAACGGAAACACTTGCATTTGCTTAGGCTTTCAGTAGGACCAAAGTTTTGGACTTTGAGCCTTGTTCAGTTCTGTGTTATTCTTGGTCTCTGTGAGGCTGAAGCTGATGTAAAGCTGGAATGCTACAATGGGGAGTCAGGCATCTTGTCTTCAGGCTTTCTCCATCCTTACTAAAAAGGATCTGATCCAAAACATGGGATTGCATGCTTGTCATGTCCTGAGAGTCTCTGTCTCTGAAATTCCAGCCAGCCAGGGTCTACTTTTGTGTATGAGCCTTATATTTATAACTCAAACCTCTGAAACCCAGCAGCTCTTCTGTTGCAGGGGGGTTATTGTGTTGTCCCCTTGGGAACGAGGATTAGCGCAGACGTGCCTGCTCGCTCCCCAGCACAGGTGCTTGGTGAAAGAGTAACTGCTTGCAAAGCAGAACGGAGGTCCTTGAAAAGAATTAAGACTGGGCTGATATCCAAGCTGGGAGCTGTTCCTGTCCTGTTCGGTTTAATTCATGCTCATTATATAAATATTGAACAATGGTTGCTTTTTTTGAAGGTGCTGAGCACCTATAGTCTCAATCAGTGTCAGGAGCAGTTTTGCATACTCGGTGTGCAATCCTTGAGGAAAAGACCCCACAGAGGATGCTTACCAAGTGCCCTGCTTAATCCTGCTTCTTGCAGGAACCATTGCACAAAGGTTTTCTACTGCTCCTTTCAGTTAGGTTTTGTAGATTCTTCTGTAAAGGGCAGAGATAAAAGGAGATATCCTTACTTGCTGCATAGCAAAATGGCCCTTGACTGCCTTGGCAATCACAATTGGTTGTTCTTGAAGATTCTGTTCTCCCATTTGTTTGGGGCTGCTAATAGTTTGATCTAAATAGCTGCACTTTTATGTCTCCTGCAGACCATGCAACAGATGAGCGACCACCGCTACGACAAGCTGACAGTGCCTGACGATGCCGCAGCAAACTGCATGTACTTAAACATTCCCAGCAAAGGGCACGTCCTGCTGCACCGAGCCCCCGAGGAGTACCCGGAGAGCGCGAAGGTGAGAGCCACGCTGCGGGTGCCGCGAGGCCTCCGGCATCCCCACCTCGCCGGGAGGTTGCTGGGGATGGAAATCCGGTGCTTTTCAGAATGGGCTGTTGTATCCCTTCATGGAAATAGCAGATGGCAAAAGCTGGGAGGCCTGGGCTCTGTTCTCAGCTCCACTACTGATGAGACTTGGTCTCTTGCGCCTCCGGTGCTCTTTCCACATAACTGGGTGTACAGCAGCTCCCTTGCTGCTGTATGATGAGTGTGAGTCCCACAGCCAGAAGGCCACGTGCACTGTAAATGTTCGTGTTGATTCACAGTGGTGGGATGGATTGGCACCTGCTGACAAATCCATGTCTGTTCATTCTGTAAATACTTAGAGAAAAGGGAAAACAGAGGTGTAAACTCTAATGATTTTCCCTTACATTTTCTTTCCTAAACAGGTATTTGAAAAACTGAAGGACCACATGCTGATCCCAATAGCCAACACAGAACTGGAGAAAGTAGATGGATCACTCACCTGTTGCTCTGTGCTTATTAACAAAGCTTCAGAATTATGAGTTTACAGAGTCCCTCCCTTGTAACTGGCAATAACGTTACACACAAGGTAGACGAATCTGTATCCACACTTCTATTGTTTTTATTGACAATCTACTGTACCACTGTGCTACTAACCCTTGTTTACAAATTTTTTGCATTGTGAATTTTTATTATGTCCTTGCAGATGGTATTAAAGGTGGATGTAGGGTTTGTTGGGAGCACATAACTCTGAAGTAAGTTAGTCCCATGGGCTAGCAGAAGACAATTATAATGGCTAACCCTTAGCTTTAGTGATTTAACATATCTGTGTGAAAATTTTATGAAACCCAGCTAATTCTCAATATTTCAAGTACCTCTGTTGTCTTTACACTGTTCCCTTCTGTCTTCTTTTCCCTTGCTTCCTTGCTCTACATGTTTTCTTCCTTCCTCAGTCTTCTACTTTCAGTGGTGCAAGGTATTGGGGGGACTGAAGAAAACTCAGTGGGCTCATGAACCAGGTACCTTGTGTGGTAGGGAAGCTTTCCATACTCTAGCTGGAACAGTGGGCAGTGGATTGTGCTCACTGTCCTGGCTACATCACGGTGCTGCTGCTGGGCAGAGTTGTGGCTGGAATCCATTTCAGACGTCAGGTACCAACTTTGAAAAAGCTTCCTCTGATGGGAGTGTTCAAGAGCAATGACTGCCTGGGAAACTTGAATGACAGAAGAAGAGAGTAGTGCAGCCATACAAGTTGCCTCCTGCAAACTCAGGTCCCAGTTTCCTGCTAAGACCATGACTTTCAATGTGGTGAGAATGGAGGAGGAGTTTTTAAAAAGGCTAGATCCTAGGAAGCCTCTGGACCACAAAAATGCAGAAATGCTTTTGAAAAAGTTAAACCTACAAAAGAAATTTAAAGTATGGGGGAGTTAAATCTCTTTGTTTACATCTTAAAACTTACTTGTTTCTCCTTTTTGTTTTCTCCTCTTTTGGAGGCCACTTACTAGCAAAATTCAAAAGAAAAGGGTGATAGAAGGAGTTGAAGGACAGCTATTCCTGGATTGTGCCCATGAATAAGGGAAGCTATTTTTTCCTGGAAGATTGTCATTTTTACTTTATCTGCCCTTGGGACAGTTTTCCTTGGAACAATAACCATCTTATATTTTTTAGCAGCATGAATATTCACTGTGGTATTCAGTTAAGGCAAATATAATTTTTGTAGCAAATTCCTCAACATGTTTACCCACTGAGTCATCGCTTTTTTTTTTTTCACCACTGCAAAGTGAAGCACACACCATTGTATTCACATGCTTCTTGTTGAATCATTTGTAAACTAAGGATGGGAGAAATTCCCAAACAGAGGCAGTAGTGGGAACTCTCCAGAGACTGACAAATAGTCTGAACATGTTATCAGCTTCCTAGACGTCTCCTCCACCTTTCCTGAACCACTTGTGGCACGTTGCTGAGGTACAGCAGGAAGTGAGTGAGGGGGCTCGGGCAATGTGGTCTGCAGGAAAGCAAACGGTATTAACCAAGTACACAGCGGGATCTCCTTTGGAAACCCGCGTGCTGTTCTGTGCAGTCATAAGGGAGGAGACACAAGTACTCATACTTGTAGGTTCTCTCCAGCGTATCTCACACTGCATCTCAGTGGTAATGAGAGGAAAACCTCCTGGCAGCTACCAGAGTACACCTGATGCTTTGTGGGTGCACTGTATGTTGTGATGACACGAGGTATCGTGGGGAAGAGAGCAGTGATGAGCAAATAGATTGTATGTGAAAAAAGCGTGTCCCAAAGGAAGTTCTTCAGCCAGCCAAACAGCGAGCTGAGGGAGAGGGGTTTGTTTCTATTTATGACTCTGCTGTCCCAAAGGGTTATCCTAATGTTTCCCCTATGTCTCTTCCATTCCCATGCACCATCATTTAAACCTGAGCCAAGTGATCAGGCTCTAAGGATGTAAATGTTGCAGTGGGGAATCTTTTTCTGCCTTCCCTTGGTGCTTTTAAAATATTTGATAAAGTATCACACATTTCAAAATAACTTGACATTAAACAGAGATTTTGTGCCAAAAAGTGGCCCTGCAGCATTGAGCTGCGAGCTCCTAAAGGCAAGCTGTACTCTGTAAAAAACCCGTGCAGCTGTGGTAGCTGTCAAAGCTGAAACAGCACCCCCCCCATCCTGACTTGTCCACGTACCTCCTGGGGCCTGGCCCCCATCCATGTCCTTCAGTCCCTCCTCCCTCCTCTTGCTAGGGAGCTGGAGCATCCAGCTACACTGGGAGTGTTAGGCTGTAGGATTTCTATGTTATTTATCGTTAAATATTTCTGTAGTGTTGTTTTGGGTTTTTTTCTTCTTCCACCCTCTCTCACCTTTCACCTGTCTCCTTCAGACTTTAATTTCTAGTTTGGTCATCGAGGCATGATTAGCACTTTTCTCTTTTAATCCCAAGTGATTTTGCCTCCTGTTGCCTCAATTCTTACTTGAGTCTTTTTCTTCACTTCTCCTTCTTCACTGTTCACTCCAAAGTATCCCAAGCCATGATGGACTATCCTAAACTCACTCCCTCCTTGAGTAGGTGACAGGAGAGAGGAGAAACTGAGGGGTCTGCTTTGGATCTGAGCAACTTCTTTCGAGCTGGAAGGATGACAGTCAGCAGGAGCTGTAGATCCAGAGAGTAACAGGGGTGACTCCTCTTTTTGAGATTCTCCAGAAAAAAGAACCATTTCTGGTGACACTGTTGTTACCTTGTGTCCTTGAAAGCTGTAGAATGGGTGACAGTTAATTCCCCTGGCTCCCTAGAGGAGGGAGAGGAGGAGTCAGGATTTCAGAGCTGAGAAAAAGCTGTGGACAGAGAGGTTGGTTTTTCATCTCTTGCCATTTAGATTTCCTTGGCTTCGGGGCTGCATTGTGGTATACAGAAAGCAAGGGAGCGGCTGAGGGACCTGAATTCCTTCAGGTGTTGTATTCAAACTGTCTAACTTCAGGCACAAAATTTAGGTGCTCTAAAACCACACCTGCTTTCTCTCTGTTGGCCTCAGTAGGAATCACAGCCTCTTAACATAGATGCTCTAAATGACATCTTAGTCTGATGCCAAAAGTTACCTGAGCTCGTTAGTGGGATCGCCCTCACCTCACAGCTTCTCACGTTAATCTTTGTTCTGGCATTAGAGAGAAAAACATTATGAGCACTTCAGTTTATGTATTTGCAGTATGGTACTAAGAACTAAAATAATGCCAAATGCTTCTTGTTCTTGCTGTTTCCTGTTTTTTTTTTTCTGTTGCCCAAACAAAGAATTCAGTTGTGAGGACATTTCTGCAGTGACACATGTGCATCTAATGCATGTCCTGTACATGTACAAAATGTAATCCATTTTGTCACCAGAACATTTCTAGGATGATATAAATCATCATTCTTGATTAATATAAATAATAAAATAAAATCCCAAACCAAAAAAGGAGATGAGACACTGAGCACTGATAGCTGCCCACATAAAACTCTTGGTAACAACTGTCAGGCTGTATGACAGAGCAGGCCAGTACAGAAGTTCTTGTGGTAATAGCTCAGCAGTGGGGCTCGAATTACTCATCAAAGGATTTTTCCTTTCAGCAATCAGTTTAGCTCAGTTGGAATGAAAGAGCTAGAATGTGCATTACAGATATTTCATGGATGTTATCTTTGCTAAGAGTTTAGGGAGATCTGTGATATGTGGGTTTCTTTCTTCAACAGAGTGTGAATACAGTGTCTCTCTCTGTAATGAAAATGTGAATGCATACTGTACCTTATGAGATAAACTTGAATTCTTCCATTTATGTATTTTTGTGTTTACCACGCTAATATTCCATTTGAAATAGATGCCACTGTGTAAAGCTATGCTCTGAATTTTTTTTGTGATTTCCATGCGATAGGAATAGAGCTCATAGGCACCACTATGTCCAGTTCTGAAAATGAAAAGCCAGAACACAGAATGCTGTTTGTTCACAGCAGATTGGAAAATATGGAAAAAAAATGAGCTTTTGATTTTTTTCAGCTTCATATATGTTGTATCAATGAAGTCAGAGCCAAATGAATAGAACACATCAACATCCACATGGAACCATTTGAGGAAAATAATTTACTATTTAAGATTGTCTATTTTTGCTTTTATCAATAAGGAAGCTGAAAAGATAAGCCTGCTTAAAGAATGGTATTTGTTAAGTGATTGTGAACAAAGTATCAGTGGACTTCATGTATTTTCAGAGAAGTTTTAACTGGACGTGTGATGTAAATTGTATAGAGTTGTATGTGAATCGTGTTAGTCACTGTTTTACATTGTATTGTTCTGCAGTGCACAAATGTGACTACTGAACACAGAAGCGTTACATTCATTAAACTTAAAATCTTGTTGCAGTATATAATTCCCCACTTTTTGTGCCAAAAACATCAATACATTCCATAATCAGTTCTAATAGGGGTTTGCACTTTGATTTAATTTTTTTTGTGACTCTTGCAGTTTCAATACTATATATCCCCATCACGAAGGAATAAAGTGTCAGTTGTACCGTGCCCTGTGTAGTTTGTGCTTCTTGTTTTGGAACTGAAAGTATGTGTATTTAATTTAATACTGTTTCATGCTGTCTTTGTATTTCCAAGCTCATTACATACCTAGAAGTAAAGCCAATTACAGACACTAGTACTAAAACCCTTAATTCTGTTAAGGGAAATCTTGACTCTTTAAAAACGAGCTAGAATTTTAGACTGACATTTAATAATAACATGTGGAGAGGAGATATTACCTGTGAGTGGTCATGATTCATTTTATTACTGTCCAAGGTAAATAAACAGATGTTAGCATAGTATAGTATGTTTCTCTGTAGTGCCTGTATTTACTGTAACTTACAAAAGGTGAAGCTACAGACGTTTAGTGGCATTCCCATTATGGTTAAATGATTACCATAGCTCTTGTGTCTTTTCTCCCCCACAGTCTCAGGAGAGGTGACTGCACTCCAGACAGTGCTTTGAGGTAACCTGACAGATAATTGCATGTCTTGTTCCGAAATACTTCCTGTTGTGTGCTACAAACAGTGCACGTGGGGCCACTCTCTGCCTGCACCCTTGGGCTCCAGGGCCAGTGGTTCCAGTGTTAGGATCCAGGGGCTGGGGAGACGCGAGGCTCCACGGGCGTGTGTGTAAAGGCTCGCGGGCCGCCAGTGCCATCTCCTGGCAATCCTGGAGTCCGTTGTTCAAGGCCCCAATATTGTTCTTTCAGCTTTTTAAGAAACCCAAGATAATTTAACAGAGTAGGAATTAATCAACTAACTGTAGCAAAATAATTACATCACTTCCAAACTGTACTTTGCTAGTATAACAGGAGACTTTAAACAAACCATAATCTATTATTCTCCTTGCTGGAGAAGTAGGGACAAAGGATCTAAATACAGCCTTTATACTGATTTTACAACACTGATTAAAAGTATGATTTTTATACTAGTATATTTAAATCAGTGCTGTGACTAATGTGAATACATTTAATGTGATGCAATTAGTATTTTAAACTACTTTATTTACATGTGTACCCATGTCTACAGGAGAGAGTTGGTACCAATTTACTGGAATTTGTTTCTAAAGACAATGATTAAAAATTACAAAATACAGACAAGCCACACCCACTTACCACATTAAGAAGTTTAGAATACCAAACCTGAAAAAAGAAAAATCATAATAATTTAACAAGGAGTGTTCTTTGCAAAACTTAGCTGTAGGATATTAGTTCGCCAAGTAGAGACTTCTGTACTTGAGTGTACAGATTCAGTCCCCACCCTAAATACATGCTGCTTTAAAAACATCAGTCACTGTCTCCTGCATCATAAAGCCCAGACATTCTAATGCTCTCAACAACCTCACCCCCAAAAATTCATGACCTGTAGGTTTATTGCTGTGGCTTAGTAGCTGAAAACATGCCATTGGTTGTTGCAGGTATCTGCTGAGTTTGGGAAGGGCCCTCGATCTGTAACTAAACCAAACTCCTTCCTTTCTCTCTGCCTGGCAGCTTTCCTCCTGCTCCCTAAGGAATTGTGGTGTAGAGTCCTGCAGCTCTCACAGGGGCTGGGCTGCCCTGCCAGCTCCAGAAGGGGCTTGTCCTGAGGGCCCAGACCCCTGAGCAAGGATCAGGAGCAGAATGGGATAGGAGCACATGAAACTCCCAGGGAGAGGTCCCTGCTCAGCAGTAAGGACACACTGCCTGGACAGGGGTTGATCAATGAGGGCAGAAGGGGAAGAAAACCTGGAGCCAGCCACAGCTCTGAAAGCAGACCGACCTCTTAGAAACTGTGACAGTGTTACAACATTTTCTTGACCTTCACAAGGAATTTTGTAAACACCTCTGGGTTGTAAACAGTTTTCAAAATTTATTTTGGAAATTTACTCTAGAAATTTATACTAGATGGACATTACATATGTACATACTCATGAAACAATGCAATATCCAAAATCTTCCCAGCTGCCTTGAAGGAAATTATCCCTAACTCACTCTACATTGAGGCTCACTTCGGAATATCGAGTGGCTGTTACTCTCCTGAAATGAGTTTCATGCAAAGAGTAGCCTTCTTCCTGCTGCCTGGACCATTAAATCCTGTTGTAGGGTGTTTTGGCATTAAGTCTGCTAAAATATATTCTGTTCTTGTGTTCTCTAACCACATGCTTTCTTCCTGACTGCTGAAGTTAAATCATTCCAGTTTGTCTCCTACACGGCTCAGGGATCAGCAGCCTAACCCTCCAGACATCACATGGCTTTGAACTGCACCTCTTGCTGTGCAAGGTTATTAACAAATATTCTAAATCCAGAATGCATGATAGATGTTTTTATCAGCAGTGCCGTATGGAGCCAGCAAAGTCCGCAATATAATTCACCTTGAAGAGCAAGAGCTGAAAGGCATGTGATTTAACAAACAAGGGTGGGAGTCAGGGGCTGGGAAGATGTCTGGCTCTGTTTCAGAAGTGCCACAATCAGTTCTCTTGGAAGCATCAGAGAAGCTGAAAACTTTCCGTGTAATTTGGGTGCATAGCACAGATTAGGGAGGATCAATGTAGGCACTTGAACTTGGAAAAAAAACGGTCTGCCCTGCAGCCCTCTGAGCAGGAAAATGGGAGATAAATCGTTTACTTTGTATTTTGGATGTTTAATGCAGAGATACACAGCTTTGAGAGACTCAAATGCACTACAGCCAAGGCTTCTTGGGGTGGCACAAACACACAGGAGGCGGTGTGTCGTGAGCAGAGGTGTGCTGCCAAATGACCAGCCATCAGGGCTGCGTGGCGAGCGTGGGTCTGACAGAGCTCTCACTGCGCTGAGGTGACCTTCACAGCAGTGGCAGGGAGCGGAGCTGGCGGGTGTCCCCTGGCAACCAGCTTGGGCACTGGCCCTGATTTTACCACCCAGCTCTACTGAAATCAGCCCTGCCACCAGGTGCCTAGTCCTTTATTTTTCAAGTGTTCTGGGCAGGATCTTCGTGTTTATTTTAAAGCTGGGACTGCTAGCACTGTAAAATAGGTATTATCACAATATTGCAAGTACGATTGCATTAACAAAGCATGTCAATCAACTTTGCAAAACTAAAACTACCATAAAACTGGTTGTTTTTCCTTACTGGCAGCAAGCCTCACTGTTGCTCGCTTCTCCTTGATGTTCATGTTTACCTACTGGAAACGAAAATTCTAGGCGTGCATAAATAGCCCGAGTTCCACCTGTGACAGCTGCAATACCGATTAATGCAGTTCCAGCTGCTCGCTGTCCCGGCGGGGCAGCGGCTCCCTCTGGTGCCGCCCTGGAGCACAACCGGTGCAGCGGAGGGGCTGGAGCACCGCCACCCCCCAAAACCTGCGGGCAACCCGCGCGGCCCGGCGCCGCCCAGCACGCTAAAGCCGCTGCCACGACGGGCCAGCACCC
>VZTG01008007.1:287975-315671 GCA_013397845.1 Melanocharis versteri | reverse complement strand
GGGCCCGCCCGGCGGCGCGTCCGGGAGACGGCGGGGAATTTCGGAAACGGCCCTGCCCTCCGGGGTCCCCCCGGTGTCAGGCTGGTCATGCCCCGCAAACGCTCACGCGGGTCCGGTGCTCGGCCCGAGTCCCGGCTGTGCTTCGTGCTGCGCTCAGCCGCCCGCCCTGCGCGGGCCGGTGTTTCGAGGCCAGAGCTGCGAGGGTTCGGTTCTCCCGTGTCTCTGCACCCCGATGAGGCACAGGAGGCAGCAGACGGGATGGGTAACACGGTACCCAAAGCTTGGGTGAAAACGTATGTGCTGCTCCTGGTGCCAATAAAATTCATTCTTAGCGTGGATATCTTCATTAAATATACTTAAATATTCTTTATCGAGACTTTTTGTTCTATATTTTCCTGGGTTTTCCCCTATACTTACTCACTGATGTCTGGAATCTGAGGGAAGACTTCATTCTGATTCATTCTGGATTAATTTATCTCATTGTGAGACTGGGAAGCAGTGTGCTAACCAACCTCAGCAAGTGATTGCTTAATTTAAAAAAAAAGTGAAATCACAGTTTACCATTTATTTATTGGCTATCCATGGTTCTGTTTATAATTTACAGTGTCTTATGTTTGACTCATGGGGGTTTTTTATGTTCCTTTAAAGTACAGTAAAGACTCCTTGCAGTTTGGTTTTTGTTTCTTTCTAGCTTTATGCTTAAGTGCTTTCCTTTAAATGCTTTGTCACAGTTCTATGAGACATGTTTTTCAAGTTAGTACTCGCTTCTGTGGAGCCACAGGCTAATACTGCAATAGCTGGCATTGGGTAGGTACACCAAAAAAGGATAAAAACTACTTAAGTCAGACAGTATATGTATAACATGACAAGTCGGTTAGTCTGGGTCAGTGACTGAACCCACAGCTGCATCCCACAGAAGTGCATGATTGTCACTTCAGCCCTTAGTCTTAGAGGTTCTCCCATACCCAGAGGACATGATGGAAACCTTCGGTAGAAACAAATAACATCCGTTTTATCATCAAAATGCAGTCCCATAAATCTGACTTTAGAGCTTCTCTACTCAGATTTTAAATGTTGTGGCTTCACAGTCCAATGTGCTGGTTCAGTGTAAATTCACTCAGTTCTCAGAGCTGTCCAGGTAACTTTGATGGGATCTCTGCAAGCCAGGGTGCTGTGTTAGCAGAAGCACTGTGTGTGCTAGGGCACAGCACACCTCAGGAAGCTGAAACTGGCAAGGACATCTTGGTCTGGGCAAGCTTGTCTTGAGCAGGAGTTGTAAAGGTTGGAGTCTTGCAGATGAGAGCTGAGAAGGAGTGGGTGAGCCATACAAAATTGTTTATACAATAAAGTATGGTGGCAAAAGACAAAAAGCAGTCACTAAGGTTGTTGAGAGTATGTACATTTATGGATGAAAGTGCATGTATTTTGGATGTCAGTAATTTGTTGAACTTGTCAATAGTGGGGTTTATTTACAAACCTTTTGAACTGTGAGTCTATTCAGGCTGTTGCTCTGAGACTGCTTTTGCTCAATGTACAGAAAACATCAATAACTACAGTATTTTGGAGTTGTGCCTCAGGGATACAAACAGTGTGGAAATGTGGCAATCAGATGATCAGTGAAAATGGGTGTATCTGTAGACAAAGTGAGTAGGTGCTGTTTGGTATAATTTCATTTTTACTTGACTTTTAAAATGTGCTAACCTCAGACTTTACGTAATCACATTTTCTATAAGTACTCACCGTATTTCTTAACAAGCATTGGAACTCCTGAGTTCAGTCAAAGAGCTAATGAAAGGGATAATTAGGTAACAGTTTTTTAAAAAAAATTTTTACACTGAGAAAAATCATGGCTAAGTAACACGGTGGCAGCCTTAAAAATTCTTTTGCTAACCTGTATCATGATCATATCAGTTCCAACTAGAGAGTTCTAAATAATTTGAAATGTTGGCTAATACTAGTTTGTTTTGTTTTTCAGGCTTTAGAAAGGATGCGTCCTTACCTGTGTGATAAAATCATAGCCGAGAGACACTTTGATTACCTACGTTCAAGGAAAATACTCACTAGGGAGGACACAGAAGAAATTTCTGCTCGATCTTCCAGTAGGAAGAAAGCTGGGAAGCTATTGGACTACTTAGCAGAAAATCCAAAGGGACTAGATACTTTGATTGAATCTATCAGACGAGAAAGAACACAAAACTTCCTGTTACAAAAGATAACTGATGTAGTGTTGAAAGTCAAAAATGAAAAGCTTGAAGCTCTTAAAGGTAACAAATTTTTAATAATGTTGTGTAAGACACAGGTTTTATTTTGAGGGTCAGCCAAATTAAAATCCAAAACTAAAGTCTTTCTCTGGTATTTGGAACTACATATTTGGAAATATCACCAGTTTGGGTTTAAGATCCTAGTGCATGTATCCTGGCTTTACCTTTTTATTATCTGAATACATCCATCATAAATAACAAATTGCAAAAAAAAACCCTGTTGTGTTGTTATGATGAATTAATCTGTCTTCACATTTCAGTTTTGCTTTTCAAAAATGGGTGGATTTCTTCCATCTAGCATTTCTCTTGAAGCTATTTGCTGCAGTGGCAGGATTCTCTGGCTTCTGTTAAACTTTGTGCCTCAGCAGAAGATGTGCTAGCAAATGCAACTTGGGGGGAGTTCCCCTGTATGCCTTCAATGCCACAGCTTAAAATTAGACACTGTAAATACATGTGGGTGTTGTTTCATACAGGTTTAGAGGTTTTGTTGACACCCAAACCTTGAAGTGACTATGTGTACTCATATTTTAAGGCAGAGGAAGAAAGTGTAGGCTTTCTACACCAAAAACGTTACTTCCCCTTCCACGCCCATCAAAAGGCAAATAAAGAAGGAAGAAGTACGTTTTAACCGTAGAGATGAAGGGTCTGAAGTTTTCTCTGGCTTCAGGTAAAATAGCCTTCAGATGCTGTCCACTTTGGAGCAGAACCATCAGGTGAAGCTGTTAAAAGTTTGAAGAACACAGTGAGGAGAATCTAAAAAAAGTTGGGCCAAAGGGCTAAAGTGACTTTCTAAAATGAACCTTAAGTTACAGAGCATCTTTGTCAAGTACTATCTGATGCTGAGTACAGAGAAACCATTCACATCAGCCTAGATGACCTGCATGTTTATTCTTTAATTGGTCAGGAATACTGGATGTCACAGGTGAGATGAAGGTCTGTTAAAAATGCGGACAATTGATCTTTGACAGTCTTACTGATATTAAATCAGAGCACAGTTTTAAGACGTCCCCATACCGTAATTAAATGCAGTATCTATTTTTTTGTTTTAGGTCTAAGCTGCAGCACCTGTATGACCTCACTGTATGGAGGAACAAATAATCTTTCTAGGTCATTTTCTGATGAATCAAATTTTTTGGATAAAACGAAAGACAAAGAATCTACCCAGATACATCACCCAGAAGAAGATTATAGCACCGCTGCATTTGTGTCTGCCGTCTCTCTTCATTCAATGAATTTACCAATTGCAGAGATGGGAAATTCACAGTGCAGTGTTTTCTCAGCCACCCTCCCAGGGCCTGGAGACCCTGGTGCACCCCCGCTGCCCCCAGAGCTCCAGTCAGACCAGCAAGAGCCATGCACTAGTTCAAGTGACAATTGCTTTTTACCTTTGAGATCACGTTCTGTTCAACCACAGTGAACGTAGTGACTTTTGTCTGTTCAACAGAATGGTACTGAAACTTTGTGTGATGTCTCATAAAGGCTAAATAATGTTTTCAAACTGTTAAAAAAATTGGAGGAAATATCTATGCAATGTCTTTTTTAATTTTGTAATTGTGTGATGGTGGAGCTGCTTGACTTTGTTTGTTTGTTTTGTTCTTTAGGGAGCTTTTTTCCAAAATATTGTGGTGTTACACCAGCAAATGTTTGTTTTTTAAACCAATGTGTATAAGATTTCACATTTAGTTGCAGATACATTAGCTGGAATTGTAGAACAAATGGGTTTTTTCTTTCTACAGAAACTAACAAAACAGCTTTTCTTAATGTTTCTGTGATGGGCGAACTGGGAAAGATGGTTTGGAAAAGTAGTATTCAGTATGGAAAAAAAATCTGAACTGAAAGCTTAAGCTTACTTACCAAAAAGCTTCAACTCGTTTACCAAGTTAAATGTTTCTCACTAGGATAAATTCTGCTCTCCATGTATGTGTGTGCTGCTCCATATGCAGAAAACCTCACAAATCTGGCCAAATCCATGCTTATTTGCAAGGAGTCTCTTCCTTGTGTGAACTTAGTCCTACTGGTAAATCAAAAGGCATCAGTATCGCAACTATACTTCTGCAGGCCTTGGCATATTCTGCTTGTATATTAGTTAAAGATTCCTGATTTGAGATGCACTTTAAATATAAATTCTCATTAGTACTGGAAAAGGAATGTAAACTGCTCTAACAGCATCATGAGGGCCATAAGAAAACGTTATTGTAAGATGCCATTAAGGAACAAAGCTTGTATGTTTTGTCCCTCTGGGGAAGTGGAGGAGAAGTTGTGTAACAAGAAAATATCCATACCTGAAGGACTCTTGGAAATATGGCACTTCAGATACCTCCTCTTCAAAGCAGACAGACAGGTTTACATTTCAAATTGTTTAGAGTCAAATGCATTTTAAACTGTTTCAACATGGGAAGGTTCTCATTTCTTGCCACCATGTAACATACTGTATTCCTCTCATACTCGAGTTGTAGCCTACATTTTGTGCAGGTGCCTATAATCATTTCAAAATGACCTGGTGGACTCTTTATTGGACAGTTGTGTACAGTTGTGTTCTGCAGTACTACACTTTAAAGTGATGGGATGTTTTCAGTTTATCGAAGGGTAGGTTTGTATTTAAGGCCCTAAATTATTTTGGCTCTCATATGGTATATAGCCATGTAATGCCATTCAAAATGCACACTCGGGTAATATTACTAAACTGTTCTCCTTTTGTGGAGACAGGCCATCTCCAGGACCATAGTCTCTATAAATTGTTTTTCATTATTATTCTAGTTTTGGAAGTAGATTAAAATAAAATGCAATGTTCAAGTACACTCCATCCTGAGCATATGAACATCTTACATGTGAGAAAGATGTGTTGATAAAAATCCTTGCTTTTCTTGTCTACATCTACAATCATAGACTGTCTGGACAGTGAAAAGGCTTTTCAGTGAAACTGCTTTGATTAGATGGCACTCTGGAAATTAAGTGCCTAAATATGGAAGCCAAACTTTGCTCTATAACATGAAATTGAGGATAGGATGAACTCCCTCTCTTCCATTAACTTGAATTGTAGTTGCATGTACTCGGGATGTCTAAAAAGTGATTTGTCTAAATGCCCACTGTAACCACTTCCAGAGCTGTGCTTAGGCTTGAGTCCCTTCCTGGGTTCTTCTAAAGAGAAGAGAGCGAGCAGGGTTGGCCTTAACAGGGAAGGTGCATCAGCTCAGGGTGGAGGCTGCCTTGGTGCTCCCCATCCTGCCACACGCGGTGTGCAGCCTGCAGGGACTGCTCCCAGCCTACGAACCTGAGACCTTGAATGAATGTATTACCTTACCAAATGTTTATAATGTGCCTTTTTAAAGATATTTTTATCACAACTTTTGGAATAAATTCTTTTGTATAATTGCCTGTTTTCCTGTCTGCCTCTTTCATTTTTAAGATGTACAGGTTGCAAGAGCAGTTCATGCCGTTACCTTGATGTGTGGTTTTGGTTTTGTGTGTGCAGGAGGCTTTTCCCCTTGTCTTTTTAGAGAGGTTTGTCTTTGGTGGAAAGACTGACTTAAAGTGAAACGCTTGTGCCCGTAGGACTGCACTCAAGAGCAGTCTGTAAGGAAAACGTGCATGTGAAATCAAGAGCTCTGCTGCTTAAGTAGTTTCTGTGGTTCGTGACTACTATTACTAACCTGATTCTTGCTTTTTCTTAAATGACTTTCTTGCTCAGCTTCCTACGGATGTGAGAAGAGTTGCTTCCAGCCACGCATATCTTGACTTCATTTTTAAATTAAGATTTTTATTTTTATTAATAGCAGGGGAGAAACAACTTTGAGTGCTGAGAAGCATGACTCAAAAAAGGATTCGCAAATGCTGCAGGGACAGTGGTGTCTCACTTCAGTGGTTGTTTTCATTGTACTTTGTGTATAGGGCTTATTTCAAAATAATGATCATGGTATTGATTATGAGAGATCAGCTGGATATGGTTTAGTATCTTTACAGTAAAGGAACTGATCAAAATATAACCAAAACCCCTTCCTCAGATCTCATCCTGCTTCTGGTAGTATAAGTAGTCTGAACATAGAATCATAGAATGTGCTGAGTTGGAAGGGATTCATGAAGACCCTCGAGTCCAATTCCCAGCCCTGCACGGGACACCCCAAGAGTCACACCATGTGCCTGAGAGAGAGCATTGTCCAAGAGCTTCTTGAACTCTGTCAGGCTGGTGCTGTGAGCACTGCCCTGGGGAAGCTGTTCCAGTGCCCAACCACCCGCTGGGTGAAGAAACTGCTCCTGATATCCAACCTAAACCTCCCCTGACTCAGCTTCATCCCGCCTGAACAGCACCAGTATTTTAGCTGATGCAGTAACGCATGTAGGAGTCAGTCACAAGGGAGGTCTAGTACAAATTTTATCCAACAAATTTGAAAAATCTGTTTTGGTAAAGATACCCTCCTGGATAGGTGATGGTCAGCGCTGTGTCTGCCCTAGGTTAGCCGGTGATCAGACATTAAGGAAAACGTGTTTCCCCTCCACTTAGGCCTGCAGGTGTGAAAAGGGAGAAATGAAGGTTAGCTCGGTTTCGTGTCTGATTTTCGGTGTCTGGCCAGTCGAAGGGAAGCACCCCGGCTAGGGCGTGAGCCTGCCGGCCCGGGGCGCAGCTCTCCCGTCCCGCCGCAGGCTCCCCCTCACCAGCCGCTGCCCCGCGCTGGGCTTCNGCTGCCGCCGCCCGACGAGCTCTTCCGTCGGGTGTCGCAGCCGCCCGCCTTCCTGTACAACCCTCTCAACAAGGAGATCGACTGGGAGAGCCGCGTCCTGCGGGCGCCCGAGGAGGTGCGTGGGGCGCGGGGTGAAGCGAGGCGGCGCTGGGGCCGCCCCGGGCCCCCCGGGCCGGTGTGACGGGCGCTGTGCTCTCTCCCGCAGCCCCCCAGGGAGTTCAAGGTGTGGAGGAGCAACGCCGTGCCCCCGCCGGAGTCCTACAGCGCGCCCGAGAAGCCGCCGCCGCCGGCCCCCGCCCTCGACATGGCCATAAAGTGGTCCAACATCTACGAGGACAATGGCGACGACGCGCCCCGCCAGGCCGGCAAAGCCAAGTTCCTGCCGGACGAGGAGCAGGAGCCGCTGGAGTCGGGTGAGGCCCCGGCGTGAGGCGGCCGTGCCCTGCACGGGCTGTGCGTGCTGCCAGAGCCGAGCTGCGCGGGCGGGTTCCCCGAGTGCTCTGTGGCCGGAGCGTTCCCTGGGCCCGGAGCAAGCTCTGCTGGCTTCTCCTGCATCCACTGCTGCCCAAGGGCAGAGCGCTCTGGCTGCAGGGAGGGGTGGACTGCAGTGCCGGTGTTTTGACTTTCCTGGGATCAACACAGACCCTCGAGCAGTCTCTCTGCTCCTCTCCCCCGCTGTCATTAGTAAGGAAGGATTAGAGTTTGTAGCACTGTAGTTCTGTGGAACCAACAGGTTCGGTCATGGTGCTGCTAAAACAGAAGGTGGTATGAGAGCTTGAGGTGCTGCTGTGTTGACCTTAGTTGTAGGTGTAGGTCAGATTATTTTTATAACGTTTGCAAAACTTGGGGTCCAAGAGAGGAATCAAATAGGATGTCCATGGGCAGATTACTGAAGAAAATATTTACTATCCTCTTCATTTTCAATGGTGGTACAAGCTGTAATGATGATCTAGAAAGTAAAGAAATATTTGACAGGCAGGAGGGATTTTTTTTTAATTGCTGGAGAAAGAGAATAGCCAGCAACAACCAAGAGAACAGAACCAGAAGGAGAAATTCTGGGCTTTTAGAATACACATAAATGTTTTCATTCACCAGTAAAGTTGTCAACCAACCTTTTCCAAAGGAAGGATTTTTTTGTTGTCTTGCGTGTTTTTTGGTTCTGGGTGTTCTTTCCCAGTAGCATGTCTTGCTCCATGTGTTCTATATGTTTCCCCTGTCCATGCATTTCTCTTAGCCTTCATCCAAAGTAAGAAGATAAAAGGTTAATTGATCTTGACATTATTTCCTGGTTCAAATATGTAATTTTCTAGCTTTTTTTATTAGCTAGTCAAATATTTTTTTTTTAGAACAGGTACTGTACAGTAGCATAAAGCCTCTTTTTAATTATCTGCAGTTGTTTATGGTAGTAATAAGAAGTAACCGTTCCTGTTTTGTCCACACATTGTCTGTGTTCCAAAAATGAGGATGTTGTCAGTTAATACTATGGTGTCTTTTTTCCAGCCATCTCAGATGTGGTTAAGTCAGTTGTTCTGAGACAGGATGGTGTTTAAGACAAAAAACTGGCTTTGCTGACTTTGATTAACTCTTTCTTTTATTTAAAGATGGTGAAAAAGATGATGAACCAGCTTCTGCTAAGAAACGTAAAGTAGAGTCTGGAGAACAGGCAAAGAAGAAGAAGAAGAAGGTATAAGCAGGATGTTTTGGATTTAGACATAATGAGAATTTCAAGGAACTTGGATTCCTCTGCTGGAATGGGAAACAAATACGTGTTTACTGCATTTCTCTCTCGTATTGGGTAGGGAATTTTATTTCTGTAGTATGCTTGCCTTTTGGAAAGCACAAAATTAAATGGACAGTGTTGTGGTAGAACTTGTTTACTGAACAAAATTTAAACCTGTTTATTTAAAATGAGGATTTGGAAGAGTGATCCATTGCCATGGATACTTGTGCTCGTGCAGGTTACAGGGCTTCACAGTATTTTGTTTATCAAGAAACCTGGTAACATGAGTTTTTCTGGACTGACTTTTCCATTGTGTCAAAACCTTTTATAAAGGAGTATATACTAAAGATTTTTTAGGTACTGGTCTGTGATATGTTCACATAACGTTGATTTTAAATGTATGTATAGACTGCAAATAGTCACTGGAATAAAACTACATTTGAAAACATCTGTGGTATAAATATTGCATTGCATGCTTGGTGAATAGGAGCAGTGAATTCTGTATTATATGCCATCCACTGATGTGTGACTTAACAGATTCCTCAGGGCTTTTTTGTTTAAATAAATACACAACTACAGACTGAATAAGATGGACCTAGAAGTGGAGTTTAATATTTTATAATTATTTTGATGTTATGGGATCTTCATCAGTGAAACATGAGACTAACTGATGGAGGGAGAATTGAAGTATGTAATGTATTCTTCCTGAAACAGAAAATAGACTCAAGATATTTATGTGGACAAAAATTATGACAAAGCTGTGATAGAGTCTTTGCTGCCAAATTGTATTTATTTCAGTACAAACAGTTGATAATCTTCTCAAAGTGCTAGTCAGTATATGTTGCATTTGTGGTGTGCTGCTGAATGGGTTTTTGGGTCTATGTATGACACGGTACCGGCAGGTACCAGCTTGTACTGGGTTGGAGAAAGGGTTGCTCTATATTTTCAGATGAAGATTCTGTGCCTTAGAAAATCTGCAGTGAGATTAGGGCCTACTAAGAGAAGTTGATGTAATTAAATTTTTTATGTAAAAATTTGTGTTTTCTATTTTCCTCTGTCTTGGACTAGCTTTACTTTGGCAGAACAGATTCTGTATGCATATGTGCTAATATGATGTTAATATTTTTTAAGTGATATTAAGAGATTTTTTTAACCTCAATATATAGAAAAGTGTATTCATTTTTAGTGAATATATGACATTATTAACAAGTTATGCAATTCTAGCCTTGGCAGTGTGATAATGCTTTCTCTGGATCCTTGTCTACCTGCAGACTCTGCAACTGCTCCTTGCCAATTTTACACGCTGTGGGGCCAAATCTGTGATATATTCCACCCCTTCTGTGCCATTAGTCTGGAAACAATTCAGAAAATGGTACTTGACACAGCTGAGGGTTCCCTGTGCCCACCTTTCCTAGCACAAACCCGGATACCAGACACTGTCCTAGCAAGCTCCAGGATGAGGGACACTGTCATGGCAAAGCTTATGGAGTGCCAGCTCTCTGTAGAGTTTCTCAAAATACTCCATCTGCATTTTTGAGTCTTACAGTAGTTCTGTTTGCTAGTGAAGTGCTCCTTGAAGAGTGCTACAGCTGAAGGTTAATGTCACCAGCTCTGGAAAGAAGATGCATTCCCATGACTGCTGTGACCAAGGAGCCTTTTGTCCATGTATTTTTTGCTCTGCTGTGCTACAGGGCAGCTCAGGAAGTTACCGTGCCAATTGCTCCTTTTGTTTTCAGACCATATGATATAAATAGTATCCAGTTGTCTTGAAGTTAACACCATCTGATACTCACTTTCCAAGGAGAAAACCAGCATGTCTAGCCTGGGAGAGGAACAATTAATTGTATTATTTGCAGGTTGAGGGAATCTTCATTGTAATAAGTGACCATGGCAGCTTCTCTGTTCAGGAGAAATGGCACAAACAACTTTTCGCCTTTTTCTGAAGTTAGACATCTGCAACAAGGCTGGGAGAGCCTGTGTGAAGCTGAGTTATCTGGGTAGATTGGTTCTGTACCTGCAAGTTTTTTTGGTAGAGATGCTTCAGTGCATCTTCAGGAAGAGATGATGAGAGAAGAGGTACAGTGCTGCAGCTTCTGAAGCAACTCAAAAGACTTCAAGAAACAGAGGTTTTCTTCAGATTGGGCAGCTAATAATGAAAATTTGTCAACACATCAGGCTCTGTGAAATGTGAATGAACACCAGCTAAACTTAAACTGATAGCTCAGATGTTCAGAAAACTCTTAACTATAAAACAGTTTATCCTGGATTGTCTTTCAAGGGAAGACAGTGACAGTGAACATACACCCCTGCTGACAAATGGGGAAGATTGCCTCTGAAAATGAGTGCTCTATTAACTCATCATTCTACTGTTTTTATGATGAATCAAATCTGATTACAATCATTATGTGTAATGGGAAATAAAAAAAGCAGTAAAATATGCATGCAGGTTTGATTTGAGGAAATTCTCTTAAAAAATTGTCAAAATCAGAAAAACAGTGTCTGGAAGACAATTAATTTGCAATGAGCACATTGTGTTGCTTCCAGATGCTGGCACAATAGCAGCTGCAGTACTTGGCTTTCCAAGAGGCGCAGGATGATCTGGCAAAGAAGAATTCACATCAGTATAGAAGTACAGCTGTTGAGTATGATGGCAGGCAGTGCTTCTTCCCAGAAGTGCTGAGAGGGAGGTTGTGGCAAAGCATCCCTCTGTTACTGTGCTGTTCCTGTTCTTGATGCAGACTACTGCTGTTGAAATGCTGCTTCATTACAAATAGTTTGTGATAAGCTTAGTGCTGCCAACATGAAAGTGAATCCAGAGAAATGTAGTGTGTTCCTTAAAAAGTAATTTATTATGAACCTGGAATCAGCACAGGAAGAGGCGTTTTTATCATTGGAGAGAAAGAGGAGCTGTGCAGTTCTGGCTCAGTCCAGTGACAGGAAGCTCCTTTGCCAGATGGCTAATCTTAGAGAATCATGGCAGAATCAGGACAAAAAGATGCCATGCTTTCAGCCACCAGCACAATACAATTTGGATTTTCCTTGCAGGCTTGAAAGGTTCTTGTTCCTGTTGATGTGTTAGCTTGCTGATTTTATCCAAGCCCCTTTGGCCACTGGTCACAGATGTTTGTGCTTTTGCTTTGGGTGTGGATTGGATCTGAGAACTGTGCAGGACTGTCTTAAAAGCATGGAGGATGATTAGAGCTGAACTGTGTGTTCTTGTAGGATAAACGGTTGTACCAGTTGAAGGGGACCCCTGGCAATGGCTACAGCTGTGCAGCACTTCCCTTTTGAGAAATGTTATTTAAGGACACTCACAATTCCTTGTTAGACTGGAAAAATCTGATAGGTTGTTTTCCCAATAGCTGGACAAATCCCAGGACCCTCAGGCCTGGGCACAAGCACGGTGGTACCGGTGCCCCACAGAGGTGAGCTTGCTGCCAGGCCAGTTGCTCTTGCAGCAGCTGAGTGGGAATGGCTGTCCAGGCATGCTCGGGAGGAGATGCCAACTCCTCTGGAATTCACAGGAGGGCAAATGTTACAGAGGAAAAGAATTCTCAAAAAACACTAGCATAAGATATGATTAGAAAACCCTTGAGCAAATGGAGGCACCTTGCTAAGAAATCTGATTCCATTGCTGCCAAAGGCATTTTCTGGCTGCACTGACTGAGGTGAAGTTTAACAAATGATGTAGCAAGAGGCAGTGATTAGCTAGGCAGGCTGTGGCTGTCTCAGAATGTCAAGACTGAAGCAAAAGCAGGATTTCTGTACAACAAAATGTCAGAATACAGAAATACTGTGTTTTCATTGCACAGGAGGCTTCCTGTGAGACATGGGAACCTCAGGGAATAGTTCTGAGACAAACATGTTGGTAGCAGTGGACTGCTTTCTAAAAGTTTAAAAGTCATGTAATTAGGAACCAAGAAATAGCAGGAATAATGGAGGGATAGAGATTGCAGTGAGCTAGTTCTTTATGCTGAGAGTATCACAGACCAAAAGGAACAACATCATCTTCAGAGGAGTCCACAGAATTTGTGTCACTGTTAGAAATGTGCTAAGATCAGTCAGGGCTGGAAGGCAGAGTCATACCAGAGATTGGAATGGGTTTGTGCTGCTGGTTCCTTTGAACTGTTTTCTTCAGGGCACTTCTGAAAAAAGCAGGAATTTTCAGGGAAGCCAGTGCCTGTGGAGCTGGATTGACAGAAGAATGCAATGAATTCAGTGAATGGAGATAAGCATTTTTCGTCCTTATCAAATAATTTTATCAGGGCTCTTCATTTAGGAGATGAAGTGGTCTTCATCTTTAGAATGCTTTAGTCTTGGTAGCTTCAGACGACAAAGACATACTTGCTTTGCTGTAGCAACACAAGAACTCTGTATTTTCTTGTCTTCTAACAAAGTAAACTTGTTCTTTGGAGCAAACCCTTATTTCCCATCCCTTCCCGTAACTTCTCCCACCACGTGTTTCTTGCTGCAGATACAATGATACAAAAACAAATACAGGATTAGTACAGGTTAACCCCAGGAAAGTGTAATGGGGAGTTAAACCTAAACCACAGCACTTCTCAGGGGAGGATTAACACACTCTCCTCAAACCAACTCACCAAAAAAACAGCAACTCTGCCAGCAGCAGGCTCACAGCAAAAGTCACTGGGGAGTCTTTCTGTTGGAAGCAGAACATGGTGCAGTTCTGTTAGAAAAGTAGCCTCTCTGATACAGGCTGGTAAGGGATGTTTTGAGGAACCAGGCCAGGTAATGCAAGAGGCTCATTTCACTTCTGTTGCAGAAAGGATTACTACTACTTAATCATGACCTAAAGAAGGGGGTTTTTTACACACAAAAAAAAGGTTTTTTATTAGACTTCTGGTCTAGAAATGTGTCACTTTCTGTGGTAATCCCTTCCTTAGGACTGTTAAAATTGTGTTTTGTGAGACTAAGAGTTTATAAGTTGTCTGAAATGTTTCAGAGTTGTATTACTTAATGTAGTTACAAGGTTGGCAATAGCAAGGACTAGTTTAAAACATACTGTTTTAATAGTTAGGAATACTGGGGTTTGTACAAGATCAGGTTTACTTACCATTAGTGACTTGTTCTCACAGGAAGCTTTGTGCATGGCTCTCGGATCCTTGTAAAGAAGCTGTATCTCTGACAGCTCTGTCCCCATGATCTTTGACAACAGTAATGAAATACTGCTTCCACCTTGAAAACTTATTCTTTTTTAAGTATCTGTATAAAGCCCGTTGGCAGGTTTTCCAGCTGTGCTGCTCCAGCAGAGAGCGCTTTTGTTACCGCTGGCACAGAGCCTGCTGAATCATCTGCAGCTCAGCTCTACATCCAGAACCCAATTCCCTTCTCATTTTCTTTCTAGTGCTTGATTAAGCGTCTCTTGAAACAGTGCA
Source organism: Melanocharis versteri (assembly GCA_013397845.1). Taxonomy (NCBI): domain Eukaryota; kingdom Metazoa; phylum Chordata; class Aves; order Passeriformes; family Melanocharitidae; genus Melanocharis; species Melanocharis versteri. Next base: position 301,618 of record VZTG01008007.1, on the reverse strand, counting down.
CATCTATTTTGTTTACTTTCTTGATATCTTGCTCTAGAGAAAGGCGCTTTAAACAGCTTTTGCGCTGTAAATTTCACATGATTTTTGAATGCTGTGTGGGGAGAGTTACCATAATCCTTTCTCTTTTAAAAAATAATTCTTACATTGATGGATCATGATGAAAAAAATTATTTGGCACACAATTATAGTCAAATGTGTTTGTCTCAACAAAGCAGTGGAAATCAATATGAAAATAATGAATGGTTAAATGTCATGTTTAACGTCTATTTCAGACAAACTGCTGAGTTTCAAAGTTTCTAACTTAGAAGAGAAAAGCCCAAAAAGGGGGTTTTGATCTTGTGCTTGAAAAAGGTATAGTTGGTTTAAATTTAAGAATACTCAAGAAAACTCTTTATTTCTGTAAAATAAGAAAATGAGGAAGAATTGGCTTTGAAAAGTTGCATTTTTCTTATTATAGCATGGACTTCTAACCTTCTTTCATGGAAGGTTACAAAAATAAGGCTGGAATGTGCCTTCCCAAGGTGACCCAGCCCATTGGCTGCCCCAGGCCAGCCAGGCCCACACCATTCCTGTCAGACCTCTTGGCTTTAAAACAGCGCTGGAAGGGGAGACAGTGATGCAACCGGCCCCACCAGCCCTTCTGCCTGTGCTGGCAGCTTGGTGCTTTAGTGAATCACTAGAAATCAGCAAAAACATGCAGTTAAACAAGGGTTTCACTTTCTTCATTTTGGGAAAGCATATAACCCTCTTTAGCACCTCCATGGTCTATAGTTTTGTGTTCACACAGAGCAAGGACTCCTGTGTAAGCACAGATGTACGTGGCTCAGGATGACATATTCAGGGTTATAAATGTGATTTACCTCAGGATTTGCCGTGGTTATTTGGTTGTGGCATAGCCAAGGGAATAAAAAACATTTAATGCAATTTTTAAAAAATTAACTAATTCTAGACTAAAGGACAGAACTGTAGCAAAAGACATAATTTCTGAGGCCAGTTTGTCTGGTCACAGAACCTGCTGCAGTGCACTGCATCCAAGTTTCCTTGGAACAGACTCATGCTGAGGATTGTGTTGCTGCAGTACTGGGGTATCTCCAGAAAGCATTTAACACTCAGGCCCTGCAGTTCACTCAGAAGTTAAATTAGTCCTTAAAACCAACATTTTTTTCTCAAGCCTATTCAAAAGGAATGAAAAGAAAATACCATTATACTCGAGAGAAGCAATGGGGGTCCTAGAGATGGAATCAACCCACTGTATGTGTTTAGGGTTTTAATTAAAAGACCTCATTTAATTTTTCACAACATACTAATTTGGCAACATACAAAGCTGAAAGATAATGGTCTTATTCACTGTGAAAATACCTAATGTGATTTGCTTATAGGGCAAATGTTTCCAAATGTTTGGGGCTGGATATGCCCCATGGTAGGTAGAAACTTCATTTGATGCCTGCTTTGGGTGCAGCAGGGCAGTAATGTTGGGGGTGACACAGCTGTCTTCATGGATTGCTCTGAAATTCAGAGTTCAGTAAATAATGTGAAGGGGCTTAAATTAATCAGTTTGTTTATATTGGGAATATACTGTAGACACTGATTTTTTTCTTTTCCTTCTCATGCTGCAGAAATCCCTTAGATTTTAATACCATTCTGCTGAAGTTAACCTGAAAAACTATGACATTTAATAACAGCACTAATTCCTATGAAACTCTCACAGATTTTCCATCAGAACTGTGTTTATATCCCAGATTGTGCATACACACTCAAGCATTGAGAACCAGAAATACTAGCAGCTGGGAAATTTGCTTCCCTGGCACTTGGGAAATAATCCATTTCAGGTGATCAGTTCCATCTTGAACAATTAGTTTTTTTCAATTATATTGCATATGGCTTTTGTTTGCTAAATTAGTAGCTCTTTTGTTTTTATAAGAATAAGGTTTACTGACTCTCCTGGTTAATGCTATAGGGTTTTGGGGAAGCTCTACGTGACCAGTTCTATTTCTGATATCATGCTAAAGGATGCTCTTTTATCTGTGGCTCCATTTGTGTTAGTAATTCATTTGGCACAATAGGAGAGTGCCTGTAGTCTGTGTTGTGGGCTCGCTCGGCTTTGCTCCCACAGGAGGAACGCCCAGCAGCAGTCCGAGTGCATTCAGTGCACTCCTTGAGTGCATCCTCTGGTTTGAGTTTCATCTGAAAGGAATCCAGCTGGTGCACTCTGGAAACCAAAGTGGAGTCTGCCAGGCTGATAGGGAGAGTCACTTCAAAAAGCCGCCTCCTGCTCCAAACCGAAATACTTGGGCAGGCACGCCCTGCCCGTGCAAGGCCCCCGCTCGCTCGGCACCCCAGCCCCTCCAGCACACGCCTTCGCCCCCAAAATGCACCCTGCTGGGGAAAACACAGCTCTCTTCAATGTTTCTGCTCTTAGCAGCATGCCAATATTGCCTCCTAAAGTCAGCTTTTTCCTCACCTTAGATTGTGTCTTTCATATTAATTGATTCACTGGTTCTTATATTACAAAGGGTGGTGGAGGAGAGTAAATTGCAGCACTGATCATTGTTTGTGGGTTCCCCGAATGGTAACGTTTCTCCTTAGAGGTGCTGCATTCATTCCTGCAAGGATCTACACGTGCGGATGAAATTCAGCTATGTATGAATCCCACCACAGGCAATGGAAAGTCTGCTGTAGATGAGCTAATTGCACAAGTGAAATTACAGTGCTGGGACAGTAGCACTGAGCCTCTGTTTCTTGATGGGGGCTGGTGCCTTGTGCACCTTGCAGCAGAGTAAAGGAAGGGATTTGTGGTTTTTTTACTCCTAAAAAGAATGGATTCCTTTACCCTCCTATGCTTTCTTAGGAAAGCTTAACTGAATTTTGCAAGCTTACAAATGCATTTTTTCATTTTAATATAGATGTCTTAAAAGATTAAATTCTCCCCGAAGACATTTGGGCAAGGTGGAGAGAGAGATTGATCATTTCCAGATGTTCTTTGCTGACAGGCAAGAAAAATTCTGCTTTGGGTTAACACTTGTGAATGTATTTTAAAAATACACATTTTGTATGCAAACCTGCCAGGGAGAGCTCAAGCCAGTGCAGCAAGGGCTGAGATGCACAGATTTGCAGTGTCATAGCTGCATTAATAACTTCCCTCCCTGTAATCTCCTATGGACAGGCAGGGGAGATGGATGTGCTTTTCAGACAGAAACACCACGTGCAGTGAGCTTTGATGTCGACACTTGGCTCCACAGTGTTTGCTGAACCAGACATATTAAAATAGGTAATTCACTGTTTCTTTGATGTTTTGGGAACATTTCATACTGGGATTCCTAAACATTGCACACTAAATTCTGGCAAGACTTGGCACAGTGAATGACAAGTAGCTTGACTTCGGACTTCTGGGAAGTACCCCAGATTAGCGAAGCAGGGGGACCTGGTGTCCTACATGTCACCTGGGAGGACAGCCAGGCCGATGGAGCAGCTGGGCACTGGCGTCCTGCTCCCCGTGTGTCCGTCTCGCTTCCCGCAGCGCACGAGCAGCACTCCAGCGTCACACCTGCAGCTCCTGCCCCTCTTGCCTCTGCACAGGCAGTGGAGGCTCACTCTGATACTGCCTGTCTTGCCTGGCAGCAGTCTTCAGTGGCTACAACGTGAGGACTTCTCAGTGGTGAAAGATGAGCATCAGTCAGTTCTGTAGGAAACCCTGATGCCTGGGAAGAGCAGATTCTTCTTCAGTTGCTTCTGGTCTCTAAGGCAACAGCAGGGCATGGGAAGTAACAGAGCTCACGCCTGTCAGCAGCAAAGGAAATGCATCCTTGGGAAGCAGTCCATCGTAACAACTGTTGTCCTTCTCAAATGGTGTGTGGAACCAGAAACGCCACGGGAGACCAGGATGCCTTTATGAGTCACAAGCTGGTTTTCCCTGGGTGGGCAGAGGAGCTGGGGGCAGTCAGCGGAACCAGCCCTGTGTGTTGCCTCCTTGTGCACATTGAATCCTGGAGGAGTAGGTTTCCATTGTAATGATCAGTAAATCTGTCTACATTCAGAGGTTGCTGACTGCTAAGACTGTTTTAAGTAACTGACAGACAAAAGACTGATAAACTCATTTTCCTGTCTAGAGAGGACTCTGCCCCTGTGAGTGGCAAAGCTCAGGGCCCTGGTAGCGTTACGGGCAAAGCCCCTCCCAAGGCCCAAGGAAGAGGTGTGTGAGGACTGCAGTGGATGTGAGGTCTAGAGATGGTGAAGGTCCACTTCAGGAAATGGATCTTCTATGGAGCTGTGTCATGGCACTTGTCCCAATGTCCCAAACCCCTGCAATAAGCTCAGCTGTGACAGAGTAAGAGAGGGGAAGACAGGAGGTAAAACTAGGAGGGCATTGTTCTCTGGGGTTCTTCAAGTAAAGGAGGTAAATACCTAAGGGTCTTCATTGAGCCCATATGTTCTTTAGAAAGGAAAAATATGCTAGCTTAGAGCATTAACTGATTTCTTGTGTTTCAGAAGCAGACAAAGTGGAGGCGGAAGATGACTCTGAAGTCAAATTTTGGGGTGTTTTCTATGAAAGAAAGATGTTAATAGGAGGAAGGGGCAGGACTGGGGAAGAAAAAGGAATATTCCAGTTTTTGTCCATAAAGGAGGACAACATGCTGTGCGAAAGAGGGCTTTGAATCCTAAGACAAGGTGTTGATGATATTTAGGTGTTAAAGCTCTGAGACTTGATACAGTAGTTTACGAAACATCCACTTTACTGCCTCGGTAGTGTTGCTGAACTGATCTGTCAGTTTTGGGGCTGTTCACAGAGCTGTGCAGGAGGCAGTCTTTGGTGTTTGCTCAGGGTTCTTTTTTTTTCCTGAAATACATGTACGAAGATCTGAAGGAGCACATTCAGGGTATGTTTCCTCAGGGTTTTCCTTTCTCAGCCTGCTTTGCCACACCAGTAGCTGCCCAGGTGGGGTCCTGTCTGTCACACGTGTGTGCAAGGTGCCAGCTCAGGCTGCAAACTGGCAATGGGGTCTCAGTGCATAATTTAGCCTGTGACACCTGTATGCATGATTAGAATGTGCTATTTGGGGATACATCTTCCAAAGGGATGCAAAATTGGCAGCTTTACAATTTGACCTGATTTTCTTTTGTTGCTGGTTGTGAAGATGGAAGCCTCTACACAGTTAAAATCGGTTTTGTTGGGTTTGGTTGGGTTTTATTTTGGGAAGAAGTGGGATAATTTTAGTCCTTCAGTACTAAAAGTTAGATCAAAATCCTGGCAACTGTACAACATAAATGAGCAACCTTGCAATAAAGGGTTTTTTGTCACCTTGGAAACACAGTTTGAATAAGCTACTTGGAGTAATTTTAGTTTCAGACTTCCCTCTGCCCTTGTCCCTCCCATGCAAATTCTGTTTTTACACTCAGTATATCCGGTTTAAATGTGTTTCTTTCATATATAGACAACAGGGGAATTTGCCAGACAAAAGTGGAAGAACACTGAAAATGACCTTGCACATGATGTTTCAGAGCAGAAACTGGTGTTTGGAAACATACAAAGTTAAACCCATCCAAAAATAGATTTTAAAATCTGTCATTTTAGATCTCACAGCTCAATGTAAAAAAACCAGAAGCTTAACTTTAAATTATTCTTTTTCAAATACCAGTGAGTCTTGTTATTCTGGAGAAGAATATGGCATTTAGGAAACAAATTTTATCCCTAAGAAGGAAAGTCGAGGGGTTAAATAAGGAGAAATATACACTGAAATTTTGAGGTAATCTATTGGATATACATGGTCTTTCAGAATCCCCAGTACTGTGATAACCATGTGAAATTTGTTGTATTAAAATGCTGTGGGTCTTGTGGACATTACACACGTTGTGCTGTGGCATAGCTGGAAACTCAAGTAATTAGAGAAGAGATTAGGATAAAGTAGTGCTTCTATCCACTAAAGAATGTAAATATTTTGAATATTTTCGATAGCTCACACTTCTCTAACAGGTCTCACCTGAAGAGTACCCTTATTATGAGTGCCCACTAGAGAAAGCACAGAAGCCTTTGTAGCCTTTCCTGAATACTTGATCAGCTGAGACACATTGACTTTCCACTCCCATGGAGACGATATTTCAAAGTGAAAAGTAAATGGATTTTCAATTATTTGAAAGAGTAAATTGCATTTGAATATGCATTTTATTGTCCAGGTAATATTCCTGGAAGCTCAGAGGAACCCATGCAGGACTGGCCAGTGCCTGGTGTCACCTCTGCCTCCAGCACTGTGGTCTGCTAGGCTGGGCAGGGAAAGGTGTCACCCAGGACTATGTGCCATGGTCTGAGCAGCCACAAAAGACCAGCAGGACATTACACCAATACATCACAAGACATGACGAGCTAGAACAGCTGACTAACATTTGGGTTAAATATTTGGAAATGCTTCCTGACCACATGACCACTGAAGTCGTTGGGATAATAATAGAACCATATAACTGGAGATATTTAAACCCAGATTGATTTGAATAAGAGCAAATGGAGGATATGTGTGATTAAGGGAGCACAAATGAGATTCTAAATCCATTTTTCACCTCCATTTTCTTGGATTCTGTTTTGTCTCCCAGGAGTGACTGAATTTTATGATGGACATCAATAATTAAAATAAGCTTGACCATAGCACCTTCCCATGAGCTGCTGTGCTTTTGCCATTCCTTGTTACCACAGCAGTGAGTGAGTGCTGGGAGCAAGCTGGCGGCAGATGGTAGGCAGCAACTCTGGCAAGTTTGCAAATAAGGGACTTTCCCCACTGCAGCCAGCTGGCTGAAGTATTAATCTCCTTGCTGCATTGCTCTTTACAAGTCAAGAAAGCGCATCAGGTCAAAACATGTATTCCATACTGGCTGTCCAAAGCAGGAAAACCTTTTTCTCTGATGAAACACAGTTTTACTTGATAGGTGCACTCCAGGACATGCAAAAACACCCCCGTGGTTGCTCACCATTAACTTCTCTGATTGCTTCGTTTGAGGCACACACAATGGAGAGAAAGAAGAGACTATTTCACGTGTGAAATTCCACGGATNGCCCCCCGCCATTTATTTTGGCTTTGTAACATACAGGATAACTATAATTAAATTATCTTATATGCACATATGTAAAGTTTTTTGGGTAATAAAATCATTTAGCTTACATAAAAGAGAAAAATAGACTAGGTCACTGCAGCTTGTGACAGTCATTGTCAGATTTTGCCCACAGAAACATCTGTTACTTAAGATAATGAAAACATATCTTTAAGGCGAAATCACATCTTTGTGATTATCTTAAGTACTTTGAGCACAGCACAGTATATACAGTTCTTTAAAAGGATCAGTCTTTCAATTTAAGGATGTTTCCACTTCTCTTTCTATATATTGCTTTCCCTGATACTACATTTAGAAGTCCTCTATACTTTGTTTTCATGTGAAACTCAGAGTTTGGAAGTTGATTATTTGAAAAATCACTGTTTCTAATGGTAGAAGTGGAAGAAAGGGGAATTCACTTTCTGAAAGTTCCTAAGAAGATGCTCATTAACTGTGTTGCCCCAATTTGGCATTTTGTTGGCTGATAGTAGGTAGTTGGAAGTCATTCAAGATATTCTTACAATGTTGTACATTTTGCAGGATTTTTAATAAATAAATTTTGCATATGCAGCATGTTTTAAGGCCCTGTGCATAATGTGATTTATGACAGATGTACCTTGCAACATCCCCTGGGCTGTGTTGGGTGACCTGGCAGAGCCAGCTCTGCTAAGGGTCTGCAGGTGTTACAAGCTCCTGTTCAATATTAACAGGGGCTGCTAAAGAACACAGCTTGAAAACCTTGTAGCTCCAGCTAGGTTGGGGATGAGATTCACAAATGTTACATTTAATCTAAATTTGGATTAATAGCCAAATTCTTTGAGAGCCTGAATGGTGGTGGAGACGGTGAAGGCACAAGGCCAAGGAGAAAGATGAACCACAGGTGGACATGGATGAGAGCTCTGCTTCTTCTGTCCTCCCGGGACAGAAATGGCAGGACCACGAATATGGTCCTCGCCTAAAGACAGGACAAAATAGACAGAGAAGTGCTTATTTAGTGATTTCATTTCCTTCACAGAGAATCTCCTGATGTTTTGAGCCAAAGTTTGAAGCTGTTTTTCTTTTGACTACATATATTACACTATTTGCTGGTGTTTACTTTCACTTCAAGAAAGGCCGAGTGCCACCAATCTGCTGTTTTTGTCTCCATGTTAGGAGAAGGTAATTGTGGTGGTGGTGATGATACCAACTATTTTTACTGTATGGGTAATGCTTTGGCTTCTTTATATCCAAAATACTTTGGTATTTTTAGCATATCTTCAGTGAGACTGACATCGTACCACAGCACTGGCATGTTGTAAGATTGCAGGCAGAGGTGGTAATGACAGCCCTGAAGTTCAATGACATGTTTTGAAAAACTCATAGAGATGCTAACTTGCATTCTCTAAAAAGTCAAATAATAACTTAAAAAAAATATGCGTAAGATGCTAAAAAGAGCATGAATTACTGTCTTATTTCTGCTTAAGCCAAGCACAGAAGGCAGAGCTGCGAACATTCCTGCTGCTTAAGTTAGCTGATAACTATGAACAGAAGAATTTCCACCACATTGCTCATTTGAATCTAGGTTTACCTTACATGGCTTTTAAAAGCTTTTCCTGTTTAATTTTAATTGCAGTTTAACAGGACAGGTAGACCATGCCCCTGGAAGCAATGGGCTCAGCACTTCACATAAAGGCAGGGTAACCATCCTGATGCTGTAGGTCACATTGTCAGAGCCCAGGTGGCCCATGCTACTGGAGTCAGAGAAGAGCTGGTGGTGGCAGTGCCTTCTCAGAGGTGTGTTACCTCCTGGTGAGAAGGCACCCACGTTTTGTTGGACGTGGCCAAGCAACAGCAATGCAGGTGTAGTGCACCAGGTGTAAGATCTCAACAGCGGTGCCTCTTAAAGCAGTTTTGGTTGAACAAGGTGTCTGGCAAGGATGCTCTCTAGAAGGAGCAGTGGTCTGAGGCAAACACTTCACTGCTCTTGGAGTCTCTAAAATCTGCTTTTAAAAAGAGCAACTCCAACTGCAAATATTTCCAGTGACCAGGGAGCAGATGGTGGACCCATTTTGGTAATGAACACCTTCAGCTTTGTCCAGCCTGTTGTCTATCAATCTCCTCAGGTTTAGAATAGAAATGTCTTATTCTCCCATTGATTTGTCTTCCTAAGATAAGCAGTTGTATTCTGGGCCTCTGGGGTGCTTTGGCTGGCCAGTTCAAAATAGGGTGTAGGGGTAACAAAGGTTTGGGTGACTACTGGTGTCTGCATCTGAGAGAAATCAGTCATTTGGCAGGCTGGAGATAAGACACACAGCTATTAGCTGCCTGATAGAGTTTCATGGGACTCTTATTTCAGTCCATTTTGATGTCAGGAAGGCAGACGCTTTCAATAAAAAGAGTGCTCATAGATTTTATTGGGGTATTCAAATGCTTCCAGTTCCCAGCTGTCATCAGCTCCACTTTAGTCATATAGTTGTCACTTTATCCCTCTGTCTGCGACAGGTCTTGACAGAAGAAAGATACTGATTTGTTAAGCTTTAATGAAAAGGAGACTCATTCATGTTTCCAGACACTTTTAGTTTTACTCACACAAATGAATCCCACTGAAGGAAAATAAAGTACATCTTTCCAGGGGTACATCCGAAATTAATAAGAAACTATTATTTCAGATACACCTGAGGAGATCTTGTGCGCTATGAGGGATGAAATTTTCTGAAGTCAGACTGGAGCAGTTCAAAACCAGTCCCCAAGTGTGTACAGAAATGAAAGCCTGTGTACTTAGGAAAGCACGACTTCTTCAACCTATCTCCTGAGGCAGAGCTTCTCTCTGACACTGTCAGCAAGGCTGGAAAGGTTAGTTTTCAGTCTTTTATGAGGAAATATTTAGCTGTATAATTTCATTATTCACCTATATCAGTGCCCAAACATCGCTTCCTATGCATCAGCATCTTCACCAGGGATATCCTTCTGATCAATGCGGTTTTTTCCCAACTTAAGTTGGACTTTTTGCCTGTTCAGTTATTTACACTTCTCACATTATCAGCTTGGAAAAAAATTAAGTAATTGACGAAATCTCAATCTGTTAATGAAAAAAACTTTTAAAAACATTTCTTTTTGTACCATCAGAAGAATACTGTTTTCTCTTTGCTAAGAGTTACACTGTTTAACTGGTCCTAAATATTTGCCAGTCTCCTAACAAGAAGCCTCTTCAAGTCTATGCAAGCTCTAGTCCCAATCTCTTAAAGTAGCTTTTACTTTTTGTAGAAGGCCAAGTAAAAGGACTCACATTCAGCACTGTGTGCTTTGCAGCTCCTGAACAAAACAGGCTGAGCTGAAAACAAAAGCTCAGCTTTGACTCTTACTCCACTGGCTCAAGTTAGTTCCAGCCAGAATCTTAATGTTACTTTATCTGCAGGGGGTTTTTTTGTGCAATCAATGCCAACTCTGTTGGGCAAATACAGGATGCATAGGGATTTAAAAAAAATCCAGCTCCCAACTAGAAAAAGTGCTTTGTAACCACAGTTTGGAATGGAAACAATTTTCTAAGATACAGATCAAACTGTGTTTATAGACTCAACTATTGGCAGCTTTTCACCAAGCTATTTCCTGTGTGCCTATTGCATAGAGGAATAATCTAAGTGCTTAAACTAACATTTAAAACCATACAGAACATGAAGGAAATACTGTGTGAAGCAGCATGGAAAACACAATGGTGTTGAATTTTCTTTTGTTTCCATAGCTAATACTCATGGGAGAAGACAGTAAGTACTGCACACCAAATGCCAGTACTCCAGTTCTTTGCAGGATTTGGTCCTTACTCTGGCCAGTACTTACTTTCTGCTTTTAATTGCTGAAATATCCAAGTAACAAACATTTTAAAAAATGCCTCCTAAATTAGAGGAACTTGCTACAAGTTACACAGTTACTTTAAGTGCAGCAAGTTATTATTCCTTAGTAAAATAATTCAGACAATCAAAGGCACACATGAACAGAAGGAATCTGATTTCCCATTAGAACAGGTGGCAAATCTGAAAGTCTGAAGGTAAGAGTCGAGGTAGATGTAAACTGGTTTGCTCAGTTTGAAATGGTTGCAACAAATTTTTCTTGCAGAAAAAGCCCAGAATTCAGCTGCTAGCTGCTTGGAATCTTCTCGGTGTTTTTCACTGGGGCAGGTTTCCTCTCCCAGACTTCACTGCATGCCCTTTGCTCCAGGCGTGCATGTGCTGGTGGCACAGCTCACCTCCTGATAGCATCTGTAAGGTCAGGGCAGTCAAGCTGTGGTGCCCATACAGAATTTTAACGGGGTTTTTGTCGCTGATGTTCTGCTTGACTGGACTTCATTCCTTCTATCCAAGCCATGTCTCAGCTAGGGAGTCATGGCAGCTCTAGTAGAGGAAAGCTGTACGGTTAGGAGAGTAATTTAGGTTGGATGGAACCTCTTGAGGTTGTCTGGTCTGCCCCAACACAGAGCAGGAGCTGCAGAGGTGACTTTGGCCAGGGCCAGACAGGTTTCCAATGTCTCCAGGATCGAATTCCCACAGCTTTTCTGGGCAACCTGTTTTGGCATCTATTGATGACATGCACAACAACAAAAAACCCCATCAAATTTGTTTATACTTTTCTTCTTCAACTGTATCCTTACAGATCAGTTCTGGGAGGTATAGTAAAAGGCTTAGCTTTACATACTGATTCCAGCTAGAAACCAAACATTTTTGTTGGGAATGAAACCACCTAAACAGGTAAGATCAATTCACGTGAGGTGGTGCTGGGCTTTTCCTTTACCTGGGCCTTTGGGTAATGAAGAAAATGTAATTGTGGATGAATTTGCTGGAGACGTGCATTAACTGTACACAGCAAGTGTGCTGTCAGAAAAGCACTGATAGTTTTGGGTTTATGCATTTCTTGCACACTAATTTGCCTGAGATGCAGTTCCAAACCCAATCCATGGGTGCTGCAATGAAGCTGGCAGAGGGAGCAGGACTTGAGGCCGCAGGGACAGAGGCCAGGAAGATCCACTGAGACTCACAGCTCCTCATCTGCACAGCAGTGAGTATTGGGACCATCCCAACCACCATCATCTCTTCTGGGATTTTTCCCAACCAAAGGCATTCTGGAATGGTTTTACATCTTGCTGTGAAACCAGTACACAGATATTTCACAATATGTGTATTTAAAGGAATGCAAATGGTTTCAAAAGACAGGATGATAAAATAGTATTTGAAGTTATTGCACTGTGACATATGATAACTATTGTGAGATTTATTTTAGATGAAGAGAAATCACAACTACTCTGTAATGAGTTGTTTTTACATTGTAGATATACAGATATTACTGGGTTACTACTGTTGGTGTCTCACATATAAAGATTCAAAATTTTAATCTAATTTTGTTCTTCAGGAAGATTTCGTTTCAGATGAGCAAGTTGCTGGACCTTCCTCAAAATTTGGTAAGAGGAAATTTGTGAATATGTCTGATGCTCATCTGTGGCATGCTGCTTTCTCTAGAACCAAATGAGCACTTCCTTTGGCCCAGGACTTGAGTGCTGTGCTGGGCATGCAGAATGCATGGAATGCCTCTCTGCTCCTGGCTGCCTTCCACAGTGAGGTGACAGCCAACCTACGGCCAACGGGTAGGAGATGGCAGTGGGTCCTCTGCTCTCACCCACCACTAGACAGGTGTACTGCAGATTGTTTGTAAGCTATGCCTCATAAAAAGCTGCAAAATATAGTCCTGAAGCTGTTTATAATGAAATTAAATGTAGGAGATGTAGACCCAGGTACAAGTTAACCAACAAACCTGTCTCAGTACTTTATCTTGGTAAAAAATCGATGCCATATCATCTCCTAAAATCGGTTTTGAAGGGCTGAGCATTTGCTAATGGAACCAATGCAGGATGTAGCTGAGCAGCACATACACCAAAACTGGATTTTTGCCCACTTGAGCAGCCTCAGCACATTATTTGCCCTGTCCTAATGCTGTTTGTCTTCTCCCGGCGTGGCATTTGGGCTGGCATAGTAACAGCTGCTAACAGCTCCATCCCCGCACGCCAGGCCCGCAGGACCTGCGGAGACCCTGCCGGGAAGCGAGAACTGCCACATGCTCGACCTGAGCCCAGGGGGCAGAAATAAGTTTTCAGCCCACAGATTTGCTTCTTTGGGGGCGGGGGGAAGCAACATCAAGGGAAGAGAAGTATTTAAAATATGCTGCGATTCCTTTGGTCTTTGTCAAGAAACGCTATGCACATGGCTGCCGAAGGAGATGATGACACTGGGGGCCGCCGTGGGGACCAGGGCACCGATGGGGAGTCCGTGCCCGCACAGCGCCCGGGGCCGGGGGTACGTCACTCCCGGGCTCCTCCGGCGGGCACGGCCCGAGCCCTGGCGCGGCTCCGGGGGTACGGCTCTCCCGGGCCCTGGCGCCTCTCCGGGGGTACGGCACTCCCGGGCCCCTCCGGCGGGCACGGCCCGAGCCCAGGCTCGGCTCCGGGGGCACGGCGTTCCCGGGCCCAGCGCGGCTCCGGAGGTACGGCTCTCCCGGGCCCTGGCGCGGCTCCGGGGGCACGGCTCTCCCGGGCCCTGGCGCGGCTCCGGGGG
>VZTG01008007.1:227432-287795 GCA_013397845.1 Melanocharis versteri | reverse complement strand
CGCTCCTCCACCTGCCGGGCAGCGCCGGGATGCTCCGTGCCCGCTGCCCCGAGCGCCGCGCCGGGGCCGGGCGGGAGCTCGGCGCTCGAGTCAGTCCTCGGCGGCGGCAGCGTGCCATCGGTGCCTGCGCTTCTTCTGGGAGCGGGAATTCCTCGTGGAAGCGAGAGCTTCTGGGGCTTAGACCAGCGCTGTGTGCGCGTCCCTGCTCGTTGTCCTGTCCCACATCTGCTTGTCACTCCTCGGCTGCTGTTTGCCCGCGGGGGTTGGTTGGTTTGTTCGCTTTTTAAAGATGCGCTCGGAATCTTACAGATCAATTTGCAGTTTTGCCGTTGTTCCATTTGAATATATAGTAGTTGTATTTTATACTTCTGTTAGTAAACGTAGGGGAAGAGAACGTGTTTAAATATCAGCCAGAAGAACTGGGAATTGTTTGATCCATATATGGAGAGGCTGGATAAAGCTGTTCCCTGCTTCCATGCAATCTGCAAAGCAAGGCATGGTATCGTGGTGAAGTATTTTCTGTGCCCACGGAGTTGGCAGAATGTCAGTTTTGACTTCAGTTGAGTTGAACATTGAAGCTATGATTTCTGAGCATACACGTGTTGTTACTATCATGGCTTATCTTGAAATACTGATTTATTTAATTTTTTGTCAATAGAGTGAAAGGCGAGGGAAGTACCCGACTTTTTTTTTTCTTTTCGTTCTTGAACACCATATTGAAGCCTTTTGAGAAGGAGCTGTTGTTATGTTTGGTATTTGTTTGGAGACATGGTCTTAACTATATTAAATATATTATTCAATATATATGTGAAAATGCTAATAGTAGGCAGCGTTCTTCTGAATGAAACGTTGCTCTAGAGCAAAAAGTATGTTCCTGACCTGTATGTCTCTCAAAGCTCTGTATTTATTTAAAATTGACTCACTCCTGTAACAGCTAACAACATTGAAAACTTGCTCTGTGATATCGAACCACTGGTTGTGCAGATACTTGCATGTGAAGCAGTTTGTTACTAAAATAAACACAGGCATAAGGGCTTTCAGGATCAAGGCCAAGTTCGAATAAAGGGGAAGCAGTGCTTGCAAATACTGCTAGCAATTGCAGAAACTGCAGTTGGGAGATGTGTGTGTAAGTGTATCATTCGGATGGGTTTCAGTGAGCATTTCCAATCGATGACCTCTGGCAGCATGTGGCCGATCAGAGACGGGGTCGTCCTGGGTCCTGTGGAAGGTGGCGTGTCCCTGCAAGCAGCCTTGGTGGGGGAGGCTGGAGGCTCCTGCTTATTGATGTTTCTGCACTAAGCTTTTGCAGATGGCTCTTTATCGAGGTACCTGGGTGGATGTTGGAAACAAAGTTTTCTGCTGCTGGGACTGAAGGGCAGCCTCAGGCTGAAGGCAGATGTGTCACTGGGTGTCTGTTTAGGCACACTGCATTTCTTAGGAGCCCGCTGTTTTGGGAATTGTGGGCTGTCTTAGCCAGTGCGGAAGGACCCATGTTTCTACAGCAAAGCAGGAAGTAGCAGATATTTTTGTTTGTGGAAATAGAGCTCTCGGATGCTCCATCTATTTATGTCACTGGAGCAGGGACCATCCTTGGACTGAAGCAAGGACTTTGGGATAGTTGTCACTGGCAGGAGGATGCCTGCCCAAATAGCCCCTGATCCAGATAGACTTCTTGGAAACATAGGCATAGCCCTATGCCCATTGCAGATTAGTTTCCTATCCTTTTGATTAGTTCTTACTTGGAATTGCAGTGTGACAGTGTGTAAGGAGGAACCATTACAACAGCATGCTTCTGTTTCCAGGCTGTGGGTGGGGGAAGGAATATGATTGCTGCCAAATCACTGAAAGTTTGACAGAGATCTGCATTCACGTTTTCCTCAGATTCTGTTACCTGACTGACTTAGGCCCCAGTGTAGCAAAGCACTTCAGTGGAGGTATGAAAAGGCTTCAGAAGGAGCATGGTTAATTTTGTTAATTCTTTGAAACAAGTTAATTCTTCAAATCACGAACAGTGATAATACTGCAGTTTAGCTGAACAAGCAAACTGTATGCTTTTGAAAAATCACCAAGTGATGAATCTTTCATCAAATGAAGTGGTGGTGTTTCAGATCTTATCGAGGATCTCTTCTATCATTAAAGTACAAACCTAAAAAGAGGGTCAAAGGGAAGGTGTTCAAATGAGTCTTTTTCATGTCTCCCTTTCTACAGCGAACTTGGCTGGATTTACAGAGCTGCTCCTTGAGTCCTCCAGAGAGGGGTCCATATTTTAACATCCATTATTGGTGTGTAAATAATTCTTTGCTGAGAATAATGTTCAAGCAGTAACAAATAGCTGCTTCCATCTGGAATTTCCAATTGCAGAGGGCTTCATGTGAAAAGAGGTTGTCTGTTTTATGCGAACCCAGTTGTCCCTATTCAGCCTTAAGAGCTGAGCAAGATTGGTTTGGGTTGTCCTCCTGTGCAGAGCAGCATGAGGGTTGTCTGACCTGCTCCCTGTTTTTAATTTGGATGTATTTGCAGCTTTTCTTCCAGTCCTAGTGCAGCAGTCACAGCTCTCTGGCTGGGATGTGCTGCAGCCAGGGTGAGGTATGACCCTGCTGCCGAGTGGAGCTTGAATGTGCTCTGACTGGGGCCTCAATTGTGAGCGGCGCTTTCTGTGGACAGTTAAATGTTTGTCTGTTGCTTCGACCAAACTGTCAAGTTTTGGGAACAGTCTGTGGAATTTGTTTACTTGTTGCGTGAAATTTTTGTTGTTTAAAAACTTTTCTGCATTTCTTCTTTCTTTTTCCTCATTTTCATGATGGTGTGTTTTGTTTTGTTTTATTCTCACCAAATCAGGGGATGCTTCTGTCTTAATTGTAGGATAAAGCTGGTAAAGAAAGTCCTTTCTGGAGGTTTTTGTGTATGGAAATTATTTATATGGAAATCTAGAAATGAATATATGTGGGGGTTTTGTAGCCATTTAAGCTGTACATTACCTACCAAAACTGGGGGCTGTTTCTTCATTGGCATAACTAAACTGGAGAAGTACTGTGTAGTAACTTCTCAAACCCATTGCACCTGAACTTGGCAGAAAAAAGCAGCCATTTCTGTGTAAGTATGCATGACCTTTCAGCAGAGCTATCTCACTGCCATTTATGTAAATTACGTGGTGTTAAAAATACAGCCAAACAAGCCTGACTCTTTATTAGCTATGTGCACATTCTGCTTCGACAGGCTGAAACCTAATTTTGTGATCGTATTAACTTATCTTTTGTCCTTTTGGATGAGGCCTGATGCAAGTGTTATGCGACAGCAAATGTGTTCATCTGTCAAAAGCAAAACGATACTCTAAACGTTTGTCTTTCCCTCTCTTTTTGCCTTCCTTTCTGGGAACAGATTTCATCGAAAATGTTTACATAGCTTCGAGAAGCAGGAAGGAGCCCAAGTGCCCCCAGGGCAGCGAGGTGCCCGAGCACACGCCGCAGGTGAACAGCATAACTGTTTCCAAGAAACGCAGCTGGCTGCAGCAGAGCACCCACCGACGACCTCCTCCTCCTCTGGGAGAAGAAAATGCCTGTAAGGAAGTGCCCGGGGCTGCTGTCCCGGTACCCCGGTCTCCCGTCCCGCTGCCTGAGCCCGCCGTGCCGTGGGCTCCCTCCGCGGCAGCAGGGCGGGAGCGCCCGGCGCGGAGCTGTGCCCTGCCGGGCCCGGCCGCGCCGAGGAGCCCGGCCTTGGACTCCGGCGAGGATGGCGACGCGGACGATGAAGGAGAAATATGGTACAACCCGATCCCTGAAGATGATGAGCCCGACTTGCCCGGGGTCCACTGTTCTGCTGTGAATAGCCTCGTTGCTGTGGGCTCCCCATCAGTTCGGTACAAAGCCCACCCTGGGGGTGACTCTGGGGTGGCCACGAGTCCCCAGGAGGGTCCCACACGCTCCGTGGAGGGCGCGGGGAGCGGCTGGGCGGCGCAGCCCGGCGAAGGCAGTCAGGCGGATGCCGCGCTGCCCGGGGAACACGCGCAGCAGCACCGGCAGAAGTTTGCCTGCAAGGCTCCCGCTGTGCCGACAGCAGAGGACAATCCTGCCTTCAAGTGCCCTTCTACAGGTAAGAGTGTTCAGGAACATAAGTGTTTGGACCTCTGTTCTCTTTTAGAGGAATAATAAACCTTTGTTATGTCTCTCTTTTCTCTTTCTCCACCTCTTACGTTATCAAGCAGATTTTTGGTGGAAATGCATATCAAGTGCATTGAAAATGACTCAGGTTGTGATACTGATGCTGGCTAAGTGCAGAGCTGCGCAGTTGTTTCTCAGTCAGTTTGTTCATGGCATGTCCAGGTGTGCTTGGCCTCTGTCCTCTTTGGCCTCCACCTTGCTGAAGACAAAGGTTTTACAAAGCGAGCTTGCTGAAGCCTGGTAATGTGAGGACACCCTGGGTTTCCTTTGTCAGCTGGTGTCTAGCCCTAGCCTTGGATTCCTGCCTCAAAGCTCCTTAATGTCTGCAGAAGTTTCTTTAACTTGCTGTCTGGGACTTTTTAATAAAGACTTTTTGGTACACCATATAAATGCTATTCATCACGTCGCTTTCTGTGATTACTGTCTTGTTGACTGTCTCAGGCTAATCTAATAGACTGGAGAAGAGTGGTTTTCACTTTCAGAAGCCAGCCTCTTTGTTCCTTGTTATCTTTGGCTGAGTGTTTGATTGTCTCGTTTCCATAATTCCATTAGTGAGTGAATTCAGCATCGTATTAAGGATTTTTCCCTGTCTGTTGAAAAACCCCAAACAAATATAAAACCGCACCAAACAAAAGTTAAGTAGAAAAAACCCTCCCAACTCTTTCCAAAAAGATATTACTTTTAATTACTTATGTGCTTTGTATTATCTCAACCTTAACTCTAGTGTCCTGTTCGAAGTTAGAAACAGTGTAAAGTTCAGGAGACAGGGAATTCCAGGTTCCTTTCTTTGGAGGAAGGTTATACTTTACACCAACATTTAAGAGCCTGTGTTTCTGCCTGGCTCATCAGACAGGACCTGAAACATTGGTGTGAGAGCCCAGGTGTGCATCACCTTCTGGAGGGGCTTCCTTTTGGGTTGTTCCCATCCAGCCTCACCATCCTAGCAGCCTCTGGCCCCTTGTTCCTCTGTGCTGAGAGCTGCTGTTCCTGGATTCCTGATGTGGGGATTGCTTCTGGGAACAGGGTTTGTTTTCAAAGGCACCAGAGCAACTGCTGTAAACAGCAGAAGAAAAAACTCTTGGTCTTCTGGGGGCTCACATTTTGTTCTTTCTGTGGAAATGCTGCAGATACAAGCATATTTGTAGTTGCAAAGTGTGTTAAAGTTTTTGGGCATTTATTATGAATTGCTCACTTTATAGCTGCTTTAAATATTTAGACCAGTTTTATTTGCTTGCAAGACAGAAGAGATAAAATGTTCTTTGGTAGATTTTTGTCGTTGTTGGGGCCCTAGATGCTTTGTAGAGGTCAGTAAGTGTGGTTATTTAGGAAGGCCATGTGTGTCCTGCAAACTGCTTGACCCCCATTTAGTGGGTTAATCTGTCTATACATGGGTGACTGTTTCTTTTTTTAAAGAAATAAATCCCTTTCCATAAGACAAAAAATGTTAAACTTGTTTTCATACTGAAAATGCAATTATTTCTGAAGGCAAAGTTGTCCATTTCAAGTGTCTCCTGAAACTGGGAGAGAAGTTACGAATTTCACCTGATCATTTGTTATGCATTTAGTTAATTAAGGTACTTCAAATGCAGCTCTCCTTCTACATGTGTTGGGTGGTGATCACATTGAATAGATTAATTGATGATGAAGTGGATCCCTGCTGCTCAGTAATTGGCTTTATTATGGAGAAGTGGCTTTGTTCTTCTTTTTAATCCAGTTAAAGTATCTGCAGTTATTTTCAGTCAAATTTAAAATGACAGCTCATCCATATAAAATTATGACAGGAAGGGCAACATGGCCAATTTAACTTTATTTGTGTTAGGACCTTGTTTGAATTATACAACTGGTATGAAATTGATGTCTCTGTTCATAGAGAGCGGGGTACATTAAGCAGTAACTCTTGTCAAATAAGCAATTACAGCTTCAGGGAAAAGTCTGCTTACCTTTCTTATTGATATGATTCATATATATCAATATTGGTTAGCATTAGAGCCTAAGTGTTAAATTTCGGGAAGCATAAACAGAAAAAAGTGGGGCAGTACAAAATCCAACAAAAAAAATATATATTTGTTCATTTTGTCATTTGATGTTTTCTTCTTTGGACAATGGAAACAATTTTAACTTTAAAACTTCGGATATTATTGCCTTATTTGGATTTCCAACTTCGTTAGAGAGAAAACAGTAATGCCTTTATTTCTTTTTGGTTATTTTTTTGAGTCTTTATTAGAGAGGAGATTTTTTTATGAAAAGAATAAATGACAGAATTCTGTTATTGTGAGTCTTTCCAAACAGAGCACCAAATAGGTATTTCCTGTAACTGTTACCAGTACAATGGATCGTAGTTGTAGAGGTGCTAATTTGTCCCATAGTCTTAATTTACACTGCTAGCTCCTGGTATTAATCTGGTTACTTTCTACAGTAAATGCCATTTGTGTTAATAGGATTTGTCAGGTAATTCCTTAGTGAATAATTCTAGCCTTGTTGGCTTTAAAAAAAACCTGATTAGAAATAAGGCACCCTTATAGCAGAGCTTGGGAAAATAATTCACGTATTTTCTTTATAACACGTACCCAAAAGGTAGGAGTAAGAAGGTAACTTGGTTCCAAGTTAATAATGTAGAAATAACCCAGCTTGGGCTCTTAGGTCTGTGGGAGAAGAGTTTAAGTGGAAAGAACCCTGGAGGCTGTTTTTAATTATGTGTCTCCTTGCACAGGCAAAGTGGTTATGATTGAAAAATAGAAATACTTTTTGTTATAAATGCAATATGAGGTTGTTTTTTTTTCACTGTAAAATGTTAAAGTAAGTTTTCTTTCTAACTCTTTAGGACTGAACTCTTAACTGTATGTCTTTATAGATGTGTGTATCACCTGCAAATTGTTGAAGAAAAGCACCCCTTTGTAATGTTGGCTCCTGAGACAGATTTACGCCATGGAGCTCTGAGTAGTGCCTTCTGAAGAATTTGCAATAGTTTTGCTTTTGGGGAGGATTACTGTTGGGATTAGTGTCTACCTAATGAGAGGAATCATNATATATATATATATATATGAGAGACATCCTGGTAGGACTCGAGCATTGGAGGTTGCCAGGATCTGGATTGTGCTTTTGCTACTAAAAATGTACTTGAGTTAGCTGTCTGGGTGGAAAATCCTGGTAAGAATCACTATAAACAATTTCTTTCCAATGTTATGGCAAGTGAGGATGGATCCCATATTCCCACTTAACCCTGATATGTGCCAACTGGAACTTGGCTTAATTCCTATTAAAACTACCGGGCTCTTTCTCCGCTTAGACTGTGACCATTATCCTGGTTTCCAAATACATCTTTTGGGGCCAATGCAGGCAAATATTTTGCATGCTTACATGTTGCAGGCAAGCTTCCAGCAATATGCATAGAGTATACTGGGCAGCAAATGCTATCTACACCTTTCCTTCCACATGTTACAGGTACTATTTTTGTAATTTAATGTTTCTTCCCAGATGGAAAGATGCTTTGTGGTTTACCTGTTTTTCAAGTGCGAGGAGCTTTGGTTTCACGAGACAGAAGTGCATTGATGTGAAATACTTGCATGATGTTTGAGATACCAGAGTGGTTAGGGATTTGGCAGAAAGGTCCCTCTGCTCCCTCTTTCTCTGGCAGAGGTGAAACCAGTTTGTCAGTGGGTTTTTGGGGAGTTTGTACACACACTTTTGAAAATCAAGGGCTTATTCATGCATTTGTCTTGGGTTCATGAATGACAATGAAGACCTGCTGGTGAAAGAGACAGCAGGATGTAGCACTGTGGAGTGGAAGCAGTTCAATCGAAGTAGTTACTGCCTTTTTCAGTTTCTGATTTGCCCTGAGTAACTGTTTATATCCTCTGACGGGGAAAATAGGGGCAAAGCTGCTTTTCATGCCATGAAAGACACAGTGAGGAGCGGAAATGTTTGTGAGAGCAGCCTGAGCAGACAGTGCTTGGCATTGCCGCAGTGCTCCGAGAATGCCCTGGTGCGGCTCCAGCGTCTGAGCGGAGCCGCCTGTGGTTCATGTGCAGGGCCATTAATGTTTAAAATACCTGCAACAAACTCATGCTCGTTTGGAGATACGGAGCTCTTCAGATCTGGTCAGAGATCTAAAGCGCTGTTGCTCCTCTCTGCGGTGGGATGGGATGGGATCCACCCCATGGT
This sequence comes from Melanocharis versteri, assembly GCA_013397845.1. Classification (NCBI taxonomy): domain Eukaryota; kingdom Metazoa; phylum Chordata; class Aves; order Passeriformes; family Melanocharitidae; genus Melanocharis; species Melanocharis versteri. The sequence goes on along the minus strand of VZTG01008007.1, from coordinate 279,477 downwards.
GGATGCTCCGAGGATCACCACCAGGATGAGGAGCAGGCACTGGTCACCCCCTTCACCTCTGGTGCCTGAGCCTTGGGGGGGTTATGCTGTAACCACCTCCCATTTTGATTAGTGCACTATTTAAAGCAATGTATTTTCTATCTTTTGCTCCTATAGAAGTGATCCCTGGGTTGATGGGTTCATCACAATTTTATTAGTATCAGTGTGTTTAGTAATCAAAGAAAACAAACTATATGTACAAAATTCTGAGATTTTTTTTTTACCGTTTTAGTAATTTCTCCATTCCTTGACTCTGAAGCATTATGTGAGACTGCTTTGGTCAAAGTAGTAATTTATATAGAGGTAAAAAAGACTTTTTTTTTACATGTTAAAAGCAGAGATTCTTCCATTCATTTAGATAAGTAATTAAGATGTTACACAGAAATAATTGCTTTCTAACTCAGTTTTTTAAAGTGCTTTTTAGTTTTTTAATTTTCTTTTGCCCAGTTGCTGATGCAGACAGAGGTGATGATTATCTTATGTCTTAATTGAAGTCGCTTGAATTTGATGTAGCATAAAGGGTTCTCTCAATGCCATTTACAGTTCTGTTCTGAAGTTTTATATCAAGGCAGGTCTAGAGCTGTGCCTGCACCTGAGGAACTTAACAGCCTTTGACATCAGTAGAGCTGATGTGCAGTTTGTGTTGGTTGAGGATCCAGATCAGTATCTCTTGTGGAATCTACCACAGAAAAACAGTAGCCCTCTTTCACCCATTGTTTGCTACGAGAACAATTTTGAGATATTTGGGCTCTTCTGTTTTGATTTGCTGCTTTTTCACTTTTAATGCATTAACTCACAATTTCCATTAGTTGTGAGAGTGGCTGTTTGATACTTCAATAGCTTGGTGTAATAAGCAACTGATAGCTTTCTGACCTACTCATTCACCTCGACTTGTTGCCCAAAAAGAAATTACAGGTTTTCTGAGTAACTTTAAAATAACTCAGAAACCCTATCTTAAGCAATGAGGAATGTGACATGTATAACAGAGTAGTCAAATGTGCCCGTAAAACAGCATGTGTTGCTGGCAGCGGGTGTGACAGTGATATATGTGCCCAAACACATATAAACAGCATTAAACAGGGTCAGACAGGCATGTTTACTGTGCTAAATCACTGCATATGTCTGGCAGGGGCTGTGTTGTAAGTGCTTAGGGCGGTCTGAGCCCTCTCTTCCTTCGGGGCAGTGTTGTGGAGGGGTAGGTCTGCTCGACTGAGGGGACACGAGTGGCTGTCCTGTGGCCACCTGGATGGATGGGCTCTCAGAGGGGGCCTGGTTTGTGGAGCACGGGGCTCTTCGTGTTTGTCTGGTCAGGGAAAGGCTTCCTGCTTTCACACAGCCATGGTGCTGAGCCAAGTAAAAGGTGGCTTTATACCCAAGCTGAACACACAGCTGATGTTACACACAGTTACTTAGGGTGTCAATTCGTTTTGACTTTGATTGCATTGTCCTCCAAAAGCTTTTTTTTTTTTCCTGTTATTCATACTGCTAAAGTGTAGAAGGCATGAGGTAAATGTATTAAGACAGTATCTAATAGAACAGCCCAAGCTGGAGAGGACATCAGATGATCGTGTGGCCCACCCTTCGGTGGAACGGGGAGCCTACATGACACTACCTAGCAGCCTGTGCAGTTGCAGCTTGGAAACCTGCAGTGATGAGGACTCTGGTTGTTCCAGCTTGTTCCACGGATTGAGTGTTCTCACTGTAAATTATAAATGTCATGTACACATACACACACAAATGGTCAGCTGTGTATGTAAAATTGACCGTCCCCGTGCTGTCCTGGTGCAACAGGTGCCTCCTACGTTTTGTCTTCTCCTACCACCCTTCTGTAAGGATATTTTTAATGTCTGACTGCTGTTTGCAGCACAGTGTTGTAGCTTGGTTGAGAAAAGAGGTGCAACTCAGTTTTGCTGTCACCCTTGTGAGAAAGCTGTCAGATGGGTAGGCTGGGAAGTGAAGTGTTACTGGAGTGGGCTACAACTCCTTCTGCAGCTTGTTCAGAGTTGTCATGTACACTCTTTTAAAATTGCGTGCATACCTCAGCACATTGCTGGCTTTAGTGGAACAACATGTGGCTCAGTGCTGATGGGAATACCATCCTGCATAATACTCGACTGTTAAGTTTCTTCCAGCCACATATTTCACTTTAACTGTTTGGTGCTGAACGCAGCAGAAGTTGGACCCATAAAAGTCATAGTGTTAGATTGACTCTTTGGTTTTAATGAGCTGGGGGGGAGAAGTTTAATTTGCTGGCCTGCTTTTCCAAGCCTGTGCCAGAGACTTTTGACAGAAAGGGAAGATTAATGTTAGAGGCTGCAGTGTGGCACTGATTGCTATAGAGTGCTCCACGCCAGCCCACCAGTGGGACCGTGCGGTGATTTGCAGTACAAGGGAAGGCTTTGTCTGCCTTTATCAAACACCACATTTCTAACTAGCTGCTTGCCAGAAAAGCACAGCAGGCGTGCTAGAAATAGCCCTTTCCCTGCGAGGGAACTACTTCCATGAGATGCAGGATTAAATGAATTTTCCTCTGTTCCTCTGGAAAACAGATTCTGTGCATTATTCTTCGTAACTGAAACTTCCTTTTATGAAGATACTCTTTTAAGCAACTGTCTGCAAAAGTTACTTAATCCAAACTTCTATTGAGACTAGAACTAGCCTTCGTAGGGGTTTTCTTGGAAGGGGGCTGGGGGACCAAAACCACGGCAAATGACTTTGGTCAAAGACCAGATTGCCTGATTTAGCTGTTTAAGCTTGGTGAAGTATAAAAAGTAAGTTACAGTCCAATGATGAAAATTAATTTGAATGCACAAAGCACTTGTAAGAATCACTTGCTGTGGACTTGAAGTGATTAGTTTAGAATTAAAGTAGTAAGTCCTTGGCAAATCTGAAGGAGAAACCTCTATAAAGTGTGATTTACTGAGCATCTTGTGAAAACAGCACTTCTTTCTTTCTTTTTATATGCTGTAAACAGTCTCCCTTTCGTGGCTAGCAAAGGGGAATGATGGATGGATAAAGGTGTTTGAGTCTCTGTGAGCTGCCTGGGCTAATTGCATCCCACAGGATTGGTGTGCTTAGGGGCTCTATAGCACCCCAGCCTGCACAGGCAAGGCTACCCAGTCCTCTTGGGAGCTGCTAACATTTGAAAAATGGTAAGTGATTGGGATGGCTGTTGCTAGCAAGAGGCACTCTTTGTTTCTCAAGGGGAGGAAAAGTGACTCTAAGTGAAAGTACTCATGTCGTTTTACTAATATCTATCATTCTGGCCTCAGCTTCCTTCTTGCATGGTTCCTTAACTCAGGTAAATTGATCAGTTTTCTTACAGTTGTTGCTGCCTTATGCTGGCAAAAGTGAGAATGGCTTGAGCAAAACTTGGTATTTGCATTTCCTTGAGTATTAGAGCATGAGGTGAACCACAGGTTCCTGTCTGTGTGCAGTACTGGCTTATGTCTAATTGTGTTCCTTAATTAGCTGTTCGTCACTGCTGAATGAGGGAGTGTTGTTTTTTTTTCTTTTGCTGTTTTTAGCATCAGTGCTTGCTGTTACAATTTTTTTTCTTTTTGGTACATTGAAAGGGGGGTGATTTTCTTTGAGGATGTCACTTGGGAACTGTCTGACTTTAAACTCTCTTGTGGGGTGGTTGTGCCAGGAAACATGGAACGTTGCTGGCGGGCGGTGAAATGAGGCAGTGCAGGATGCAGCTTTTGGAAGGAATAAATCTTACATCCTGCTGCACAAAGGAGAAGCTGAAAAAAATGAAAGAAAAGGTGTGAGACTGCCTGCATCTACACAGGAGAGATTTAGGGCTCTTTGAGGTAATAGAGGGACACAAAGAGCCGTATTCTTTACTAGAGACAAGTGTCCTTCCTCTAGACGTAAGAGGAGTGGCAGTGCTGATGTGTTGGCCGTGTAGCTGACTGCTGTGTAGACAAGGGTGCCTTTGCCATATTTCCAGGATTTTTTATGAAGTCTGGTTTCATTGCACTTGTGTCCCAGGAATGCAGCCATGTGCGCTTGTGCAGGGGATGCAGCACAAATGGGTCGAGCTGAATGCAGTGGGTGCAATTGCTCATTTGTTTATATGTAGTTTCTGGCCCTTTCATCTCCATAAAGCAGAACAAATCTGGCTTTTGACGATGAATTGCCAAATTTGGCTGAACGAGTCAGCAGAGCACAGCTTTCTGAACACTTGTGAACATCTGACTGAATAAGTGATGGTTGTCTGAATGAATGGTGCTTATCAAGTTATGACAAATCAACGTTTTCCCCAAGTTCAAGATGTATTTTTTCATTGCCAAGAATTGCAGTTTGAAAATGATTATTCTTTCTCTTTTCTTCTAAAGGGTTTGGAGCTGCTCTTGCACACAAGCCTGATATACCCTCCACAGAGGTTTCTCCTCCAAGTCCCAATCCTCTGAAAAAAAGTGGATCAATCAACTGGCCTTTCCCTGATAGAATTAAATCTCCCAGGACCGTGAGGAAGCTTTCCATGAAAATGAAAAAGCTGCCAGAGCTGAGCAGGAAGCTGAGTGTGAAGGGAACTTCAAGCCATAGTAGTTCAGATAATCCTCCTTCCCTGCTGAAAGGTAGCTGCCGGGATACAAGCCATACAGTGTCTTTGCCTTCTTCTGGGAACTCAGCCACAGCTGCCAGCAGGAATGTGATAAGCCGTTACCACCTGGACAGCAGTGTGTCCTCACAACACACCTACAAAAAGAAGAGCTCAAGGAGCTCCAAATCCTTCAACAAAGGTGGTTACCTCAGTGATGGTGACTCTCCTGAACTTATAACAAAATCAGGTAAACACAGGCATGAAACCAAGTGTGGGAAAGGAAAGGAGAGCCTTCCAAGTAACGGTGGTAAACCCGAAATAGATATCGATGCCTTCAGACACTACAACTTTTCTGATCAACCCAAGTGCTCTCAGTACATCTCTGGACTCATGAGCATTCACTTTTATGGTGCTGAAGACTTAAAGCCACCACGAATAGACTCAAAAGATGTCTTTTGTGCAATACAGGTTGACTCAGTAAACAAAGCAAGGACTGCCCTGCTTACATGTAGGACAGCATTTCTTGACATGGACCATACATTCAACATAGAAATTGAAAACGCTCAGCACTTAAAGCTGGTGGTGTTCAGCTGGGAACCCACCCCACGGAAAAACAGAGTGTGTTGTCATGGAACTGTGGCTCTTCCCACTCTCTTTCGGGTCACCAAAACGCATCAGCTGGCTGTCAAACTGGAGCCCAGGGGGCTTATTTATGTCAAGCTGTCACTCATGGAGCAGTGGGAGAACTCTCTCGATGGCCTTGATGCAGACCGTGAGCCCGTGATGTTTGGGGTAGATGCTCGAAAAGTTGTAGAGAAGGAAAATGCAGGCTTGATGGTGCCACTTTTGTTGCAGAAATGCATTCTGGAGATTGAAAAGAGAGGCTGTCAGGTACTGTGCGTATTTTAATCTCTTTTTTCAGTATTTCTGTGTTGAGATAGCTGTTGTTGCAGTGTAAGCAGTGGAAATGGGGGAAATTGAAAACATCTTTACAAGTCAATTTTTTTTCCTTTGCTGCTTGTGTGTGGTGAACACTGGCTATTGTAATGTGGGAAGAATAGCAGGGCTGTGTGGAATCAGTGCTTCCTGCTTGGCCTTTGGAGAGGAGTACAGTTGCTCGCAGGAGCTCTCCCAGCAGAGCTTTAGGAGTGGGGATAGTGAAACAAACCTGCAGCCCCCAGGGTGTAGAGTCACCCTCAGAAAGCAGAGATCAGTTGAGAACTTGAGAATGCTTGACCTCTGAGACATGGATCAGTCTGTAGGGGCACACATCTAAATGCAAAAATGATATGGTTCACTGTTTGCTCCAACCCAAACCCGAGACCCTGTGTGCAGTGACACAGTGAGCACATCTTTTGGTGCAGCCTGAAGCCAGTGTGCCTAGGACCTGTCTCTGTCACCACTTTGTACACAGCATTAGGATGAGGATGAGTCCCTTAGGGGCTGAATTTGTTTTTTCCCCATACCACTGCTCCTTGCCTTCTTCAGGTTGTTCTCAAAATCGGGGCTGCTGCAAAGCAGAAGTGCCCAGTGTTCTTTTTTTCATCCCGTTATTGGTTGATGTAATCTAATGAACAAAAATATTTATGAGAAATGAGGTATGGAAACAGATCACTGGTTATGGATGCTAGACAAGAGGTCTGTTAAGAAGGACTATGCACAGTCCTAAGCTCAGATGTTCCCCTTGGCAATTAATTTGAGACCGGTGAGAGGACTCTTACCTGCTGTTCCACAGCGTATGTGAGTCCTCCTTGTCTTTTGCACCTGTTCTCACTCAGGTGAAATTGAGAAGTAGTCACACCTACCACTGTTACTATTTTAAATTGCTGACAGGTTGGATGTGCTTCCAGGTGTGATGAGATTAGCTCTGCTGTTTATAACCCAGGTCATGAACTATAGAGGGAAGTGGTACTTCTACGTGGCTCTTTTGCTGGAAGTCACTGCTGATATTAACTGTGTGATTTGTGAATGCTTCTCCTAACATCAAATCACTGGAAAAGAGAAGTTTTATTCTTTCCAGTGTGTGTATCCTATGGTTTCAGCATTTTATTACGGGCTTATTAGCACCTAGTCATGCGAATGATATTGGGTAATCGAGGCAACACTGGTAATGAAGCAATTGGGATCTGAGTTATCTGAATGTACCTGGTGCTTTTGAGCATGAAATCTATTTTTGTATTTGCACAGGGAGAACCAAAACTGCAAAATATACTATTAACTTCTTCTTTTAACCACGTGCTTGTCTGACGTTTTTGACTTTCCTATAGACTGCAAACTACTGTCATGGTGCATAATCTCCTCCTGAATTTCAGATGTGGCATCAGGAAGCTTTAAAAGCTTAAAGGAAATTGTCTTAGGCAAAAACGAGATCATATTCAGTCTTGAGAAAGGGGGTGTACAACTTCCATTGGGTAACTTTCCATTTATTTAAACAGGAATTAATATACGACCAGAAAAATACTCCTGCTTTCACACCTGCATTCTCATGGTCTTAAGGCAGTACAGGTGGGGTTTTTCTGTTTGGTTTGGTTTTGGGTATTTTTTTGTCTTGAGTCCATGGTAGTTTTGAATTAACCTTTTACTGCTCAGTACAGCTGCCTATAATGTTAATTAAAATAAAATTAATAGTTCTAAGATTTAGTTTTGTAAGATCATTGGAGTGGTTTGTATAAATGGTGTTGATGAAAATTAAAAATAATGCTAAAATGGAAAATTTCAATACATGAAAGCGCATTATTTAACTGGTAATTTAATTGAAGAGTGATGTGGGTTTCACTCCTATCACCTTAAGCATGTTAAATAACCCCTGTTTTGCAGAAAACTTTAAATATAATTTGAAACACATGGAAGTCAGCACCTTGTCAACTTTAAAACAACATATTATAGGTGTAATAATGGAGTATTCATAATTTTCTTGAAACTCTGGTTAAGGGTGTAAAATTAAATTTTAATTTTTTACTATATAATGTAATACTGTAGGAAAATGGTTTTGCTTAATTTGGCTTTGTGTTGGTTTATTAATTGGTTTGTAATTTTTCTTATTTTTAGTATGGAGTCAGTTGTATGACTCCTTTTTCTGCTAATGATTGATAACTGTATTCGTACTGTGATTTTGCCTACATAAAGCTCTAAACGCTTCTCACTTCTTTCTGCTGAAGTTTGAATTCTATTTTGTCTAACTAAACAATAATGCCAGGGAAAATAATGATGATCTGGATGAGTAGGGTGAGAAGCAAGCATATGTTTCATCTGTATTTCTTTCCTGAGTCTGCATAAAAGCAAACCATTAAACAGTTCCAATTGAGATCTTGTGTTCTGTCAGTAAAGCACTGCTCAGCACGTTGACGTTGTGAGAACAGGAGCATCGTTCCCTGGCAGCCGCGCAGCCCCCTCCGTGTGTCCTGTGGGGTGTCCGATGCCGTGGGTGATGGTGGCTTGCACCGTTTGCTGTCCCGAGCCTGTGTTCCCAGACAGCTGCTGCTGCTGTGCTCTCGGGGTGACCAGCACACGGTGGCAGGTGTCAGTCCCTGCGCTAGTGCTGACCGGGGCGTTGTTTGTGCCTGCAGGTGGTGGGTCTGTACCGGCTCTGCGGCTCGGCGGCCGTGAAGAAGGAGCTCCGAGAGGCATTTGAGAGGGACAGCAAGGCTGTGACTCTCTGTGAGAGCCAGTACCCAGATATCAATGTCATCACAGGTAACACGTTCACTGGCTTTTCTCCTAGCAGAGTTGTGCCGCGTTCCTCATGTACCTTTAAAAGGGTGAAATTGTGCTTTGAACTCTTTTTCTGTTGTCATTTTAACAAGCTTTTAACTGGTGCTGAAAGCTGGCTGGGAACGAGTGCAGTTACTGTGGGGATGTGTAAGTATGGATGAAGCAGCAGTGATTTGTAGGGAGGGAAGGACATGGAAGGACCTGCTTTCAGTAACTGCTCCACCAGGTACGGAGGGAAGTGGGAGTCTGAAAGGAGCTGGGTCTTGGAGCTGGTTAAACCTCTGCCTTTGGTTTGTATTGGAGCAGATGTGGAAAAGCTTGGTGGTGATCAGGCACCTCTGCTGTGCTGGTGGCTCCATGCCGCGTGACCCAGGGCCGTCTCGGATCAGCTGTTGTTCTCCCCTTTATGTTGGAGATTGCAGGAGTTACAGAAACAGATTTCCCATTGTATTGTGCAGGCTAGTTAGAGCTGCAGGAAGGTGCCTTCATTTGATCACTGCTTTTTAAAAAACCTTGCTAAGCTTTCTGCTGCTCCCTGGAGAGGCCCTTCACTTGGTGTCACACAGCAAGCTCCAGGCACAGGTAAGAAGGTCCTGGGAAGCCTGTCTGCTTCAGCTCCTTACATGGGTCTCTTCGCAGGAGTCACACTGCAGAACTGAAGTAAGTTGTTGAGGTTTTTGTGGTTTGCTTAAAACTGGAACAGTTTTGTAACTATTGATACTTGTTATGTAAGCTAAAGTTGATCTAATTTCAGGCATCACTGAGTAAGCCAGTTGCTCTGAGAAATTATTCAGAAACATTCACTGCCTGTATACCAAGGGATGGAAAACCTAACAGTAGTTGGGGTGTAAATTTTCTGTGCCAAAACCCTTTCTGTAGTATCCAACATCCAGCTGTATAGAAGAGTTATACCCTGTTTGGGGGTTTATGTCATTTCAATGTACTGGGAATTAATTTTATTCATTACATTTTATAATTATACAACATGTTATCAGAAGATACTACTCGATGACATTTACTGAGTTGCATAAGCCTCTTGGTTCAGAGTGTGCAGCCAGTCAGTTTGCCTTACTTGCCTTGGCTGATTTTGCTGTGGGGTTCAGTGTTGTTCACAAGTATCAGCATTCTCAGCATCAGAAACTTGTGTTTATAGAACCATAGAATTGTTTAGGTTGAAAAGACCTTTAAGATCATCAAGTCTAGCCATTAACCCACCAGTGTTTCACTGTGATGTTATACAGCTTTTATAAACGAGGTGTACAGTAAAGGTAAAAAGTATAAATGATCTTTTAAATTGTGTCATTTTCTTCTCTTTATGAATAAATTAACAAGAAAAAGTGGTGAGAACCTCTAAGATTGGATTGTTCCATGAAATTATTGAAGTCCTATTTTCTCAATTTTTTGTCGATCAGCTCATAAGGTGGAGTAAAACCTCTCTGTTGCTTTCTGCCAGCAGCAAAAGCTGTCTGATACTGACTTGTAAGCAGACAAATGGCACACTGCAATTTGGTTAATGTAAACTTTGGGGTACTGAAAAGCTTTGTTGCTATTTTTTAAAATTCTAGATACTAAAAATGGCGTTGCACTTCCATGCTACAAGTCATTAAAATAAGAGTATTTGTAGAAATAGTTCAGGAGTATCATGGGGAAAGGGTGTAGGAATTTAATACTTACCTGTATACAACAGAACCTGGAACATTTCCTAAGCATTTTGATTTTCCTGAGTATATTGTACACTCAGAACCAACCAGAACTGGCTGAAGCCAAAGTCTGAACTGTAGGAGAGCTCAGTGCTACTGCAAAGCTCTGGAAGGGCAGCAGCCCAGTCTGACTGATCTTTCTCTCTTGAGTTTGTGCTGTGGTGAAATTGAGAAATTGAAGTACACTTTTCTATATACATTGCTGCAAGCCTCGTTGTTGGGGGTGAGCTTTTGGTGACCGTGCAGGTGGGGCTTGGTGGTGGTACTACTGGAGGATAGTATTTTGCATCCAGAGTTTGCACTGCAAGTGAGAAGACTACAGCTTTGTTTTCTGCCTTACAGAAAATCTACTGGGTGTGCTTTTGTATGTGTTCTATTGCGAGGGTTTACTTACATGCTGCTTTCCTTACAAGGGAAAAAGAGTTTTAAGGAATTACATTAGAAAAGCAGATGGGTTTCCCTGGCAGCCCTGCAGCTGTGCTGTACAGGTGCCTGCACTGCCTGTGCCAGTGCTGTGCTGCAAGGACTGAGTGTGGGGGCTGGGGGAGCAGGGAGAGAAGGGGTCTCGGCACCCGTAGCTTCCACAGACCAACATGCAGCCACTCCAATGATTGGAAACTGTCTGGTGTGGGTTGATGGCGGAACCTACAGTTCTTGTGAGCAACTGAGTTAGCCACTGTGCTTAGTGCTAGCAATAAAAGAGCCCACAAAACTTACTGCATGTGCCTAGGGAGTTGGGTTGAGAGGGAATGTTTCCCCTGATTACTTAATGCTGAGGCTGATGCCCATGATTCATACTTCTATCAGCCAAAACATGTGTTCCACAGAATATGAATCCTCAGCATAAATCTTGGCAGATTTGAAGAGAAGTGCTGCCTTATGTCCTTTTTGAAATTTGAGTAGCGCTCCTTTCCAAAAAGATGAATAATGGTTTTTTTTGACAGCTCTCCAAAGACTAAAGAACGAACATTTAATGATTAAACGTTGACTGAGAAATGCTCTTGGGATTGGCACAGACTTACACAGAATGAAGTGGGTTCATGGATCAAACTGAGGCGTGCAGGCAGTTCATGGAACTGACCTGTAGCCGTGTTGTTGCATCGTGTCTGTTGGCATCCACGTGAATTCATATCTCTGCATAAAGCTTGCAATACTCTTAACAGTTCAGTGGGTCAGAAAAATGAGGAATTAATGAAGTGGATGGCAATTTCTGCTCTCTGTCTAAATTTGTTGTGTGTGGTTGTGTCAAGAGGAATGTGCTAGTGGGCTGGCAGCAGCAGGAAGCATAGATTCATGGAAAAAAAAATAACAGCAGGCTCTTAGAGGGCTAATTTAGCTGAGTGAATAGCAAAAGGATTTAGAAAGGTCAAGGGGCATTCATGGCTCCCAAACCATCCTGTTCTCCAGAGCTGAACAGGAGAAAGGCCTTTGGCAGGTGCTAGTCCTATGATTGTGGATGCTATTGTAGGAATTCCTGCTATATAATTATTAGTAGACAGTTGTGAGTGTTTAGTATAAGCTAATTTGATTAGAACATATAATTTCCTACTGTAAGCTGATTTTGATTTCAGCCTCTGCCTCCAAAAAAAGCACAACTGAAACAGAGATCTTGATAGAAGTCAGCATCTCTTGCTAATGTTTTGCTTATGAAAAAAGGAAAATATCCCAGACCATGTTGTACAGCACCAGCATCTGCCACATTTGTTTCATAAATACTTTAACCAGCTAATCCACATAGGGAACATGAGCCTCTAAATTCAGGGAAGAAAAAATATTTGGTGGGAAGGGAGGAATATGAGTAAGTTACTAAACAAAAACTAGCCACTTAAGTGGAGAAGTACCAAAAGTGCATATTCTTTTTAAAGCAAACAAAAAATCCCACCAAACCACCAGGGGAAATATTTCTTCAGGAAGAAGTGGTTGTTCCCATATTTTGTGTTCCTGAGAGGATGTTCCCATTTTGAGCACAGAGTGAGCTCCTGGAGGCCGTGTGGTGTCTGCAGAGGTGGTTTTGCCTGGCTGCCCCGTGCCTGTGCTGCAGCGGGAGGTGATGTGGCAGCTCAGGGTCAGGGCACTGCTGCTTCAGGTAGTGCTGCTGCTGCAACACAGCTTCAGTAGCTGCACTGCTGCAAGTGCAAGGTTCTTTTTAAATGAAAACATTTATACAGGTAGAAGACAACTCTTACTTGCATTCTGCATGTGAAGGGCAAAATGTGAACTTCTGTTCCCTGTACTTTTTTAGAAACAACCTCGTAACAAAGCCCACGCTGTACAGTTCATTTTACAGCTTGGTTACACAGACTCGAATTAATGAAAACTGTTGCTTTGTTAAATAGCACAGTGTGATGGTAATTGCTGTGATGTGAGATTTTAGAAGGCTGTGAGGAGTGCCTGCTGAAAAATCTTCTGCCTTTCCAACTTTACCTGTTTGGAGGACAGGCTGCTTTGTTAACTGCAGTACCTGCTTTTAAACAGTTTCTTTTAATCCAGCATTTCTTCTTAACAAAGTATTTAAATGCAGTTGTGATCTAGCTAATATTAGTAGATATTTGTGGCACCGAAAGCAATTTTTTAAGGAAAATGAAAACTGCTGGGAAGCAGGCTTGTTTCCTTCAATTTTTTGTTGGTCGTATTGGATATTGCTCCTGGATAGCATCCTGCTGTGTCCTTTCCAGAGGCTGCTGTTAGAAGCCTCAATATTTTGGTTTTTTCATTATTATTCTTCCAATCACTGAAACCCCTCTCAAAATGTAGTATCAGCCAGGTTCCAAAGCCAGCTTACAAGAATGCAAACACTCAATTCCTCTTTGGAAAGAATAGGGGTTAATGAGGTGCTTGCCTGGTTGTTGCAATCCCTGGGAACAGCTTCTCCCCCAGCTTCGGAAATGGTGCAGTATTTCTCTGCAACGGGGAGAGCTCAGTGCCTGGGCATTTTGGGCAGTGTCTCCTGTGGGTGTGAATCCCATCTGTCACAGCAGGAGCGAGTGCTGTGCTGGGGCTGCAGGGTGCCCAGGAGCAGCAGGGAGTTGGTGGCTCTCTCTCATGAGGACGTTTGGTTTGTGCTTGGCTGGGGGAGAGGGCACCATGTGCTTCACTGTACGTGCCACCAGCACTGGGATGTTTGCTCATCATTTTATAGCTGAAAATAAACGGAGCAGAAAAGCTAACTGACAGGCTTATATGAAAGAGGAGGGGTCATCAAGATGGACTTTGGTGTTTGTAGGAGCTCCTTTCCTTGGATGGGAGGTGGGCTGCTCTGAGCTCTCTCCGTGCCTCCCCTCGCCCTGAAGATGAGGGAAACCTGGAGAGATGCTCACCTGGTGCCCAGTGTCCCCACTCCTGCACATGCAGCAGCCCCTGTGCCCCAGCCCCTCTTTGCTGGGCCCTTTTGGTGTTGTCCTTCCATCCCTCGCTCCTGAGAGCAAGGTCTGTCACTGACACAGAGGATTTTCTTACGGAAGGGGTGCAGTTGATGTGCTTTAATGCTCCCAAAAATTGCTGCAAAGTGAATCTGCAGCTTGTTGAAGACAGTTGTTGTGTCTCATTAGGTGTCCTAAAGGATTATCTGCGAGAGCTGCCCTCTCCACTGATAACCAAGCAGCTCTATGAAGCAGTGTTGGATGCCATGGTGAAAAATCCCTTGAAAATGACAGCAAATGGTTGTGAGAATGACCCAAGTGACTCTGAGCACACAGCAGCCCTTCTGGATTGCCTGCCAGATGTTGAGAAGGTGAGTAGTGTTAGCAGATTCAAGTAAATTGCAAGCTTCAGGAAACAAAAGAACAATTTCACACTCGATCTAAAATGTCTCAGAACTGTTTATCAGACCGAGTGGTTCACTTGGATTTGTGGTGCTCCACATATTTGAAAATACTTCCATGCTGTAATGAATTGGAGGGTCTGCATTGCTGGATTTGCCCTTGTTTTCATTTTATATTGCGTCTTTAAAACTGAATGAAAGGCTGTGATCTCTACTTTTACATGATTAGATGAATGATTATTCCTGTGTGTTGTCCTGCTCCACTTCTGCGGAGGTCTCTGATCTGTATGCTGTAATTACATGGGCAAATCCATTCCTCTTTCTTAAGTGTGTGCAATAAAGCCTTTGCTGCTCGTGCTGTGCAGTGTAAGAGAGCTGTGCACTGTTACCTGCCAAATTCACCTGTGTAGCAAACCACAGTTAGCCCCTTCTGGGGGGAGGGAGGGAGCAAGGGGCCTGCACGGTGTCTGGAATTACCTGGAAGCTTGTTCAGATGCAGACATCATATGGAGGGTTTATTTTCTGATGTACCTGGATCATCTGTACTGCTTCTGCAGCCTCTCCTCCCTTCCTGATGTACCCTTTTTACTGTGAGAAAACTCATCTGCATGAAACTGCGTTCAGATAAGAAACAAGCTGAGTTTTACCAGAAAATCTGTCTTAATTGATCTGCTCTGTCATAATCAAATACAGCTTTTCTAATTCAGCACTTAGATGTTGTGTTGATGGGTGTTGTTAGTAAAACCAGAGCTATCAGCCTTGATCTTTTCCCTCTAGAGCTGTGACCAGCACCACTGTTGTCTAGTGTTTGGTTTCCTGAGCAGTATTCTGTTTCTTTAGGCTACTCTGAAGATGCTATTGGATCACCTGAAGCTGGTGGCTTCTTACCATGAAGTAAATAAGATGACATGCCAGAATTTAGCTGTGTGTTTTGGCCCTGTGTTACTGAGCCAGAGGCAGGAGACCACCAACCATAACAACAGAGTCTTCACAGACTCAGAAGAGCTTGCTAGTGCCCTGGACTTCAAAAAGCACATAGAGGTTCTTCACTACTTACTTCAGTTGTGGCCAGGTACTGTTTCATTAATCTGATCAAGGAAAAAAGTCAAACCACTGCTGTATGTTTTTACTGTGTGACATTGTAGATTAATTCACAGGATGACTGAGCAGCATCAGAATTCTTAAAATGTGAGGTACTATGGCATCACCTATCAATCTAAAGAAACCACGAGAATTTTATAATATACTCTTTCTATTTGGTCACTTGGCTATAGGGGAAGTTTGTTGGTTTAATTTCTTTCTTACCAGATGGCAGAGTTTGAGTATAATGTAAGAAATGGTGAAGACTTCATGTGAGTAAAGACACTAGAAAACACAAACCCAGTGACATTAAAGTTTCCACATCTGAATTAGAGAGTTTGGAGATTTTTTTTCCTGCCCTCCAGCTTTGACCTGATGGGGTTAATTTATTTCTGCCCTTGTAATTTGGCACAGTTGAAAACATCCTTAGAGTAAGAGCTCTGCAACTTCTTGTTTTTGCAGAGCTTTGCATAAGGAAAAATGTTGCTGCTCCATGGTGGGTTTGAGGTGACTGAGGATGCTGCTGCTCCCTTGTCAGCTGCAGGTGAGCAGCTGCAAAGCTGCTGATCACCAAAAATGAAAAGAAGCTTTCAGTCAGATCAGTGAGTCTGTGCAGGAGGGATAGGACATGTAGGTGGAGGAAGAGGGAGACCAAGAGCTGTTTGGGCAGCAAACGTAGTATTGCTTGTTTATGTATGCAGAAACTAATCATGAAACTCTGGGGATGGGTTATGGCATGGCTGCTGTGGACTACAAAACCACGTGGATGTAGCTCTGCCAGTAGGATTGTGTATTGCTCCAAGAGGGTAGGAGTAGGGTAAGTAGTAGTTTTCCTTCTCTTAGAAGAAACAACTGAGTGCTATCCCTTGGCTTGCAAGAAGTGTGCAGGATGTGGTGCTAAAAGGGAGGTAAAACACAAATACAGAGACTTGAGTAGGTGAACACCACACAGTGTAAACAGCACACTGGGACTGAATGGAAGGATCACAGTCTGGTCCCTTATATTTAATCTTCTGGAGTTTGAGACAGCTTGATAACCAAAATGTTGTGCAATGCTTCGATTTCCGTATATTTCCAGCCGAAAACAAATAGTCCTTGTTTGGTTAGACCATGCAACTCTGGCAAGGTATTGTTAACCCATGGCCCTTCGTCTTAATGGAGCATAGTCTAGACAGAAGGGTTTTTGTTATATTAAAAGCCAGGGGCAAAGCAGTGAGAGTTATTGCATGTTACTGTGCAAGACATAAAGTAAAATCCCCTGGAGAGACCTGTAATGTGGATCCAGAAGGAGAAGGATTGGGCAGATTTCAGGACTGAGCCTTTGTGCTTGTGTGTGGGGAGTCTAATAAGGAGGGGGTCAGATGGTGAACTGCATGGGTTTGTAGTGCACTGCCTCTTCAGTGGTGAGTGGGAATAGAAAGTCTCTGCTGCTCATTACAAGAAGCAATGTCTGTATAAAACCAGAAGAAGTTTTGCAGCTGATGCTTAGCAGGCACGGGTCAGTGAGAGAGCTGTGCCGTGTGCCGTAGGCAGCGGGTGACAGCAGAGGAGCCCGTTAGTAACTGGTGCTGTGCAATCGTGAGCTCGGGTAACGCTGCCAGCAAACCCCTGTGAGTGTACGTCTGCCACGGGCTCGTGGCTGCACAGAAAAACTACTGCAAGTGACTTCTTTCATAGCACAGAGCGTTAGGGCAGAAGAGAAGCACGAGAGCTCAGCTCCTCGGGGTGTTGTCAGCTTCTCTAGGTGTTTCTCAGTGGTGGTATTTTTGTTGTTTTAACCTCTTTTGCTGTTCCTGCTTTCTGTTACTCCTTAGCCTGGACAAAGCGTGTGAGCTGAGCTGTTTGCTTTTCTTTGACCCAGAGCTGGATGGTGATTAACTTGTACAGTGAATTTAATTGGTGTTCTGGGAGTTTCTACTTTTAGAAAGGCTTCTCTGCTGCAATTTGAATTTGGCATGAATCTTCAAAATTGTGATTTTACAGTAGTTTTTCCTAATTATTTTATATCAAACACTGGCAAAAAATGTGCGATGTGTTGGCTTTGAGCTTGCATGCATTCATGCATGCTCTTAGTGGGACGTCGAGGGAGGACAGTGGGCATCTGCCATGGACTTTTTTGTTGTAGCATGGATTCAGTCCTGACTGGTTTAACTTCTCTCTTCTAGTTCATCACTCACCTGCCAAAGAACCAGCACATCTGAACGCATTTCCTGAGCACTCATCCTCCCTGAATTACCTGAGACCCAAGAGGCAGAGACCTCAGATGCTGAATCTGAGCGGTACCGAGATGTCAGGGGTGCTCAGACCGAGGCCAGCAGGTCTAGACAGCCCGTCGAGCAACCGCTATGCTGGGGACTGGAGCAGCTGTGGGGAGAACTACTTCCTAAACCCCAGAGACTGCCTGGGTGAGGCAGACTACGATGACGTCCCTTCGGAAGACACGGAGAGCGGGGATGACAGCAGCAAAGCCGAGGAGCTGGACACCCCCGCAAGACCTGAGCAGCCCAGCCCCAGAGAGCAGCCCTTGGGGAGCTACCTGACAGTGCAAGCTATAGACTCTGCAGTGGATCACAGAGCACACCTCAAGGACCTGCAGGAAAGTATTGATACTCTCATAGGAAACCTGGAAAGGGAACTCAATAAAAACAAACTAAATATGAGTTACTAAATCTTGTCCTGCATGACATCTCCTTGTGCCTCCGTGCCCCTTGTTGGGCTTCCCTAGCTGTGTGAGGAGTGATGGTGCCCCTGAACACCTTGTGGTAAGGCCACGGCCCGCCTTGTGTTAGCACATTTTAAGCCATTCCGTAATGTTTCTGCCTTTTTGTTAGAACGCATTGTCCTGATTTGTGTTGGAGACAAGCTTAGACTGTGATGTGATTCCACACAGTGGCATTTCTCCCTAAAAACACTATGCACTTAGGTGGCCTGGGCAATACCTGGTGGAAGATAAAGCAACATCTCTGCTGTCAGTGGCAGCAGAACTCCTCACTCCTGAACTCCTGGCCCCAGTACAGATGTTCCTCTCAGAAGAGGATGAACGCTGCTTGGCCTGAGTTTTGCAGCAGGGACTTCAGATAGACTTGTTTTACTATATATGCAATGGCTGCTATGAAAAATGCTTTATATAATATTTATATATAAAGTTTTAATTGTACAAATATTAACGTATTACTGTATTAACACTTTTCAGTAATTATTTAAACAAGCAAAAATAAATATTTTTCTAACCTTGTTTGTATATATCTATGTATAAATGTGCATGTGTCTGTAGCCATCTTTGGAAAGGAAAGGTCTCAGAATTATGAAATGTTCCCATTTCTAGGAAGACATGTTCAGTGATGCCAGGACGAGGTTACCCTTTGGGTAACACAGCATTTGATTTAAGCACAGAATCATGGCCAGAGAGAAGGTACGGTGAATGATTAATGTAAATGACCTTGTGTATTGCAGGAACAGTGGTTTGCAGGTGTTGACTATTAACTCTCACACACACACCACCCTTTCTCTGTTTGGTTTGTTGTTTTTTGGTTTTTTTTTTTACTTCATTGTTTATTTCTTCCTCCATGGGTTTTTTCACATATAAAGAAGGTCTGGAAGGTATTTACTTTTCAAAAGATATTTTTTGTTTTTCCATGTAACCTGTTACTTTATTCTTGAAGTTTTGGTACGTTTTTTTTTTTCTCCAGAGTTTCATGTATTTTTGTTGTGGTATCCTTGGCTGCTGCTGGTAGTTAGATGCGTTTGAGCCCTCTGTAAAGGATTGTGGCTCTGGAGATGCAAGATGCAAGTTCAGCACAAAGCCAGTTACTTTTTTTTTTTATTAAATTACTCTCCCAAAATTGGAAATCAGAGTTGTCCCATGAGGTTGAATGGGTGGAGTGATGTTACTCCTGGGGAGTTTGGGAGGGATTGCAGTTCACTGTGACCTTATTAGATTCAGCTATCACCATCTGCTCAGAGCCTCTTTATCTCTAGTCATTTATGGGGAGCCATTAAACATTTCACATTAATGAAACACATTCTTGATTCAATTAAAAATAGTTACCAAATTGTACACAGATGTTTTGATAGTCCTTCTGACCAAAAGGACATAGAGCGTCATTCCTTGCCCTCCACAGGTCACATACACACCCTCAAGGAAGGGGGGATTTGGGCAGGTGGGGCTGAGAAGGTTTTGGTGTTTTGAGAGGTCAGTTGCTGTCAACTGGCAGGGTAGAAATTAATTCTACATCTTTTTGGTACGATTTTTGGCAGCCCTCCATGGCTTTCCATTCACCCTGTGGGTAAGTGCTTTTCTGCTAACCTTTACTTCTGTATACTGCTTAATTGAAGAGTTATTTATTTACAGTAGCAAGGAATTAAGAATTGCTATGCTATGACAAACTTCACCCCTCTTTTCTAAGGAATTATTTTAGCATGGTTCCAATGGGTTATTCAATCTCATTAATTTATTTTTATAAGTGTTAAAAGATGCAAAACAATTATGCAATATAATGATATGAATGAAAATGTAAATTTAACCTGAAGCATTTATCAATAAATCGATGTATTTTTTTAAACTTTTATACCTGCAGAATGTGCATACTTTTTAAACTATAAATTTAAATTCTAAATAAAATTTGAATTAAGAACAAAATCTGTCTGTGCCTAGCTTGTGATTATTTAAACCTGTCTAAGCTGATGTCATCCATTTGCACTGGCTGCACACATGAATTAATTCCATAAAGACATGTAGCTTTTCAGATGTTTTGTTCTGTTCTTGTCTAGATTGACCCAACATTTGAGTTAGATAATTAATAACAAGCCACTACTCCATTAGCACTCTTTGAAAGGTGTTTGCATGTAAATTTATTTATTGTAATAATCCAGATGATGTAAGTGGTCACCTCTTCAATGTGTGTAAGCTTTTTCTCCAAGAGGGGTCTGTAACTCAGGGCAGCAGTGCACTGCTCTATCAACTTTAATATTTTAATATTACAACACCGGAAATTAGTGACTTGATAAATTGTATTTATGTTAATATCGTGAGGTAATAAAAACACAGTAATATATTGTATTACTCAAACATTTCCTGGTAATTTAGTTATAGTAACTTGTAAAACACTTTTTCTATCTTAGAAATCCTCCTTAATGAGACATTTCCCAACTGGTATTTTTGTTATGTTATTCCTTTTATATATATTCTTATAGATACTGTTATATTTCATATAGTTACTTATATAATCTGGTCAAACTGCATTCTTTTTGTGATTGTTACAGATTCTTAAGGAACAGGATTACTGTGGGAATTACCTTAATCTAGAAACACTAAACTGGGAGATTAAAACAACCTGCTTCTACCAAAGTGGTAATTAACTTTTTTCCAGGAAAGGGCAGTGTGTGGTTGCAGGGCAGAGCTCCTCCAAACCGTGTGGCCACAGCCAGGAGCCTCTCTTGCTGTGCTGGCCTCTGCTGCTGTCTGCTCGGTGAGACTCGTTTGGCATCAGGAGCAGCTGCTGTTCACCAGGGACTGGAAGAGGTTAACAGCAGAGGGCAGAGCCTGTGGGGGAGTTCAGAGAGCAAATTGTCCTTGGAGTCCATGGACTTCCTTCAGGTGTGACCTCTGTTTCCCAGGTAAAGAAAATGGGTGCGGGTGCTTTTACAGAGGCAGTTCCAAGGCTCACACCAAAATCACATAGGAATGGTTTTGCCCAAGCACAAGCCAGTGATGGCCACGTGCAGGGCTGGGTCACTACCACCAATTGTAGTTTGTAGTCCCTAGGGAAAAGCAGAAATGCAAAGGTAGGTCTGTGCCATTCTTCGCTGCCAGGTGTTAGGGATATGATACACTTAGGTGGATTTAGGAATGGACTAGGCCCATTCGTAGAGTTTTAATCCTTTCCTCTTTGTTTAAATAGAATTTTCCAAATTCCAAACACTGCTGGTGCTGTGCGGCTGATCCACCTTTTCGCTCCTCCCCCTTTTAGCTTCCCAAAGGGCTTATTACAGAAGCATGCAAGAGGTGGGTGGGGATGGCGTGGGGTGTGGAATAGTGGGATGGCATGACCTCAGGCTGGCTTAAGCCACTGGGGACCTACATGCTCAGAAACGTCAGGTTTTTACATCTGTCTTTCCCAAATGTGTAACCTACGTGTATGTTTGTTAATGCACCAGACAAGAAATGGCTCTGCAGCTCTGAAGATGTGTTCTAAAAATACAGGGAAACATCCCCAACAGATACTCAGGATTTTTACAGAATAAATCAATAAATCTGGTAAACCAGAGACACACATGGTATTTCTGCTGTCGGATCTTAACCCCTTCACCTTTGTCCCCACGCCAGGGTATAGGATGGGGATACTGGGATTCTTGACAGTGAGTGTATTTTGATACAGGAAGCTGTTGTCTCACGTTTTGGAGCTAACACCAGCTGAAAAGTGGTTATTTGGGGTGTGGGGGGGACCGATGTTACACTGTCATGTACCTATTATACATTTGCTTTAGAATGTCATCCTACATAATGAATTTATTGTTTTCATTCTGCTTGATTCTTTTAGAAACAAGTGTGTCTTAACATCTTCAGGGCAAAATTGGAACAGCCCAACATGAGATGACTCAAAGCTGACCCTACAGGTATTTGAGCATCTAGAATTGTATTAGACAGATTAAAGGATCCTGATGGGATGTATAATCTCATGTCTCCTGTGTTACTTGGGAACAGAGATGAGGAGGAAAATGGCTCTCAGGAAGATTACTCCCTTTCCACTGGGGCATTCCTGCAGCTCCCCAAACCACTTTGCTCTAGGGAGGGAGGGGAGCTGATAAGCACTGCCTCTTTGGCCCTACTGTTAGGAAAACCCATCTGAAATCCCTCTGTCTTTTGGAATGTTTTCTTAATCAAAACTCTTAAGAGGGCCTCTGTGGTGGGGAACAAGGCTCCTATTGAGGCTGCTGCCTCTTCTGGGGAGTAGTGACAGAGCTGCAGTGGAGGGGGGTGGCTGGGCTTTCAGATAAGCCATGACCAAATGATTGACTTACATATATGTAGTTTGCAGCCCTGTTAATCAAAAGAAATCTGTGGAAGATGCTCTGAGGTGGTGTACTAATGAAGTCCAGGCCTGATAACAGAGAGGTGGGCTTTTTAATTAGTCAGTTGTATGATATTTACATATCTGTGTAGAGCAGGCTGTTAGTTAAATATTGATTTAGCAGAGGAGCAGTGTTCTCTTCCTGTTTGCACTCTGACTGCAAACACTGTGCTGCAGGTGATAGGGACATGCTTGTTGAATTTTCCTTGGTTTTAATTTAGGATGAGTTCAATATGAAGGACAAGGAATATTGCTATAATATTTAAACTTCAAAGTAGCAAACAAGAGACCATTTTTTGAACCGAGTCCTATCAAGTGGCTCCAAACCTTTCTTAAATCTGACTGAAGTTCAATCAAAGTGCTAAAAGTACGTGACAGGGGGATCCTGGCTGTAGAAAATTGAAGGGGCCTGTCTTTAACACTGCCTAACCCCAATTTGCAGTGTTTATTTTGGGATGCAGGAGCCTCACACTGATCCTGTTTTCTCTTTGGCTGTGCTTTACTCTGATGATGCAGAGCACTGGGGCTGGCTATTGCTTGTCAGCTGAAGATCCTCTCTGCAAATCCCCTGTGTGTCAGTTGTCTTTTGTGCTTTAGTGTCTACTGTGACCACATGGACATTTGTTTGACAGGAGTCTGTGACCCTCAAACAGTTTGGTGAGTCATGGAAAGAGTGAACTCACCCGTATAGAGTTTAATCTGTCCTCCTCTGATAGATTTAATTTCTGCTTGACAGGCTCTGCTCAGTTACATGGTGTCTGACCTGGCTATTGAAACCCAGGAGCAGCAGAACCACTTACCAGAGTCCTCTCTGGATGCAGAGTGGGCATTAATATTCATGAGCTGTTACTCATTTACACGGGTAAATATTAAAACTTCTGTATAACACCATTTGATCTCTCTGAGGGATAACTGTCTTTTGACAGAAATGCACAGCTACAGTGAGCTTACTAAAAGTTGTTTGTTCTAAATAATACTGACTTCTTTGAGGCAACAATATATTTTAATGGACTTGGTTTTCTGTTTGTAAGCTCTTGCCAGGATTAAGTAACAATAAGTTTGTAAACTGATGATAGCAGGTAAAAGTGGTTCAGAGTCCTGACAAAGCTTTGAAAACTATTATTTAAAGAGAATATTCATTATAACTGTATTAAGGAAAAATAGTGGGGAAGCTGGGTCCAAATCAATTGTTCTTTAACCACACTGTGAGCAAACAAATGGATAAGGTTAATGAAACAATAATTTCTCGCTGCAAGATTCTTTATTTCCAAAGCTAAACATGTTCTGCTGAAATAGAGGTCTTTCAATAAGAAGCTTGCTGATTCTAAAGGTGATAATGGGCTCTAAGCATCCAATGAGGAAAGTATTTCTTGTCACTTAATCCATTACTATCTGCTTCTCCAGCTCCAGAAACATAGTATAATGTGCATTTTCTTGATCCTCCATCTCTTCTTTTGTTTTCTTCATATGCTGAAGGAAAAAAAAACGTACCAGGCAATAATGCACTGTTAAGCTTTGGAGCCTGTATGTGACTCCGTTGCTTTCCAGTGGTTTGTGTCAGTGCTGTCACAAACTAACGAAAATAGGCATCACCCAGGGCTACATCAATCAACCAAAGAAATGACAGTTCAGTTATTTAGTATTATTAAACCCTTTACCAAAGAATGGATAGGCAAAATTCTTATGTGAGTAAAGAATGGAAGGCTGGAATCCATCCTTGCTTGAAGGAACAATGTTTATAGGGTAGTTGCCAAAAGGTCACTTTCTGAACAAGCAACTGATGTAAAATGAAAAGCAAATTTATAGTTGTTAAATCTCCATAGGGTCTGATGCTCTTCCAGGGGTTTCACTTGATCAAGAAATGCACCACATGAACTAGGACTATCTTTTCCATTCTTAAGAACTGTAAATATGAAATAAAGAGCTGCTAAGCAATTCTAATTATGTCCATCCTGACTTTTTGAAAATACTGTGGAAAATCCTGTCTAGCAATACAGGTGCATTTTAAAGATACAAAGAAACATAGAAAGTTTTCTTAATTTCAAGTATAACATACTGTTTTCTCTGTCTCCAGCTGCATTTCAATTCTGTTTTGGCTCGAAACTTTTGATACTCTTTAAACTCCTGTTCACAGTAATTCAGATATTTGACTTCTCTTTCGAAGTAATCAAGTATGTTGGCATGCTGTAAACACAGTGACAAACAAGGGTCATTACATGCCCAGAGACACAGATCTCTTGCTGATGATCTGAATGGTATTAATATTTTATCTAAATTGGAAATATAAATATCTCTATTTATCCCAGTAGTTTGCAGCAAAACAATATAAAGATGTGACCACCTTCAAGCACAAAGAAACCATAAACTACCATGCTTCAGTATTACACTATGCATTGATTTTATCTGGGATTCTGTGTTTTAGTTTTTATTAGTCTCTTCAACAGCCTAGTATTTTTTAGTGAATATTTCAGTTACAATGAATGTAGTCTAAATATTAGTGACTGTTCCTTGGTTGATAATTCTGCACTCTAAAGAGTTTAGTTCCAAAACACAGGTAATCTGTGCATAAGCAACGTGCTTCCTCATATCCCTCAGTTAGCTCCTGCCTTGCTTTGGAGAAGTTATTTTTACTACAATGAAGCTGCTGACGTGATGTTTTATTGCTACCTACTGCAGCTCTGTGCATGGCAAACCTTTATGGGATGTTTATAAACAATTTAAGTGCCTACATAAACATAAAATGCAATAGAATGGGAAAATGATTTTGTGCTGTAAGAGTAACAGACTAGGTAGCAGACAAGACTGCTAGACTGAAACACTAGCTCATCTTTGGCTGGGAGGTGGGGGAAAAGAACAACTGAAAAAAAAGAAAAATTACAGAAAAAAAAGAAAGATGTAGAAAAAAAAGAGAAATTAAAACTGCTTGCATTGTTCCCATGGCCTTTTGGTCCTTATTTCAAGAGAGTGAATGAGTGGGAATGTTAGTAACAGTTTTCAAAATGGGCTTTCACTGAACTAGAACCAGATACAAAGACATGTAAATTGAATCACCAAATTTAAAGGAAAAAAGTTAACACAAATGTGGACAAGAAGGTGCAAAGAAAAAGGAATTTAATATATATACATTACTATGCACTCTAAAGCATTGTTTTAATGCATGAAAGGTGTCATTTTATGTATGTGGCAAAAAATGCTGACCTCTTAATTGTGTTTTTATATAGCCAGGTTGGAACAGTGGAATTCTGCCAACTGTTCCTTTAGTTGACTCTTATTTAAGCTCTGTACAAAGCCAGCTTGGCTACAGGTGATCTTTGGAGAATATGGCTCTACTGATCTCAAATTAATTGCCATTATTTGAAGGCATTTTTGTCTAGGCAGACTTGGGTCTGTGTTGGAGTTTTCAGGATAAAGCGGCAAAGAAATTTAATAAAAATTCTTACTAACCTCATTACTCGAAGGGTGACATAGTGTTTGACAGATTTCCAAAATATGCAGTACTCCAAGATCATCAGAAACAGCTAGAAAATGCTGCTCTGCTGAAAGATATTTGACAAAGAAACATATAAACAATTCAAATTCCAACAGCAATGTGAACCTCCACCCAAAGACAAGCTACAGAGGGTTCTCTTTTTTTTATGGTCTTCTTAGTTTATTGTTCAGTGCAGCAAAAAAGGCAACCTTATTTTATTAATCCCTTATTTTTAAGGGATTTTATTAATCCCTTATTTTTTAAGGATTAATCCCAGTCTCTTATTTTATTAATCCCTTTAATTTTTTCTTTTAACAGCCTTTTTTTCTTAAAAGGAAATATTTTCAGTTGCTTCTATGCCATGGTAGTACACTTAAAACTGATGTATTGTTTTCTGTATGTACAGTGTTAAATATGTGGAAGTATGTACTTATATAAGATTTGTGTGCCTTGGAGTCATGGGCCATTTTGCAAACAGGGTAGCACAATGAAGTGCAATCACCATCCACATACCTGAGGCACTGGAGGGGCTGATGAAAGTGATGGTTGATTTGGAGATGTTCTGGAAATGAGATGGCTCATGAGTTTTCTTCAGTAAGTCCCAAATATCTATATTTCCATTGTCTCTGCCAATGAAGAAAACTCCTGGTCTTGTTAAGGACCATTGTCCCGCAGTGTATCTTCCTGCAGAGCAGCTTGACTGAAGGATGGGTCCATTCTTAATTTTTTTGGAAAACAAATAAAAGGTAGACCTGACAATCAAACAATACTACCAATTCAGTACTTCAGATCTCCTGCCTTTGGAAAATGCTCACAATTTAAATGGTCCCATTACAAAAATTATATCAATGGCAAAATTCCTACCACCTGCTGCAGATAAAAAGGATTGTGGGGAAGTAAAAAACCTGGCATCTCACTTCCAGTCTCTTCAGGTAATCGGTCTGTCTGCTGTTAAAACCTGTGGTCTGGAGATTTTGTCAGGTGCAGCCAACCTGGATTCCTGCATGAGACAAACTCAAAAAAACCCCATGTTTCCTTGTCTTCACATGATGAAAAAACCTTGTCCTAAAACACAAGTTCCTCGGATTTGTTCAGCATGCATTTCCCTAGCAGCAGAAATGAATAGTTGGGAAGCTACATTTTTTACAAGGTTGGAATTTAAGAAAGTCACTTCACTTTTTCTGCAAAAGGCAAGTTTACTAAGCTGTATCTAAAATAGTTTTCTGATGTGAAGAAGGGGGAAAGCTTCTTTTATATCTGTTTTGTTTCTAAGCTATGAAGCTTCGAGACTTACGCACATTTCTGAAAATACAGTCTCTAAGCCTGTTATAATCCTGTCTTGTATACCTATCATGAATGTCACAGCTGTGTTAAAGTAACTTACTGTAACCCCTTCCTTCCAAATGGCAAACTTCTGGCCTCCAATGCTTAGAAAGATGTCTTTAAAAAATGGAGATTTCTGGAGAGTGTTGATAGTTTCGGAGTGGAGGATGTATTTCTGGGAGTGCTTCTGGCCTAATGGAGGAAAAAGGCAGCTGCTTGTTACTCGTGCCTTAGTGATCAAGAAACAAGAGTGCAGGACCCAGCACAGGCCTGGAAGATACCAGCCTCTTTTTTTTGCTCACAAGGTACAGGAATTGGATTTGCCACAGATCTAGTTACTTCCATGATTTGTGCCAATATCTTTGTGCTATTTTGTCATGCCAGCTAAAGTGCTTGCACTTCTGAGGGTGTACTGTTAAATCCAGGTGCCATCAGTGAGAGAGACTATTAGAGCTATGAGCAAGAACCTTAAAAAGACAGAGTATAGACACAAATATTTTAAACTTAGTGATATATTAAGGCTTAAACAGGTATTGAGAAACTTGAACTTACTAACTGGTTTTGCTGAATTACTGTCAATTTTCATTTTCCAGTCAGAATAAACAACTTCACCATCCTGTAATGCCAAGAAAATCAAGCAAATGCTAATGTTAGAGCTTGGTGGCTTATTTCAAAGTGACTTGTTTTTAAGCTGTGACTTTTCTTAATTATAACATCATTGAATCTGATCTGAGTAAATTAAAACCTAAATTTGCAGCTGATGACTGAAAACACATAAAAGTTTTGCATCACTATTTTTCAGTTATGTATTGCCGAAACAGCTTTACTTGCTGTGATGTATGTAAGCAGTCCTTCCTGCAGAATTAGGTGCTTGGTTTTTAAAGTTCATGCTTTGCTCCAGTATTTGGGGAAAGCGTGACTGGAAGCAAAAAGGTAGCTAGAAGTCAAATTTTCATTTCCATATGAACTCAGAACTGGGAAAGACTAATGAATTTTAGTTGCATAGGGTAGGTAGTGGGCTATGAATAGCTGGGATTTCCTAAAGTGAAATTAAGTTGGGAGACAAACTGTAGAATAAATGTTTTCACATGATATGTGGGAAGACACTAAAAAAATTACTAATCTTATGTGTTCTGGAATAAGGAAATACTCTTTGGTTTCTAATAGGTGGTTAAGCTCAACATATTTTGGGAATGTCTCCTAATTCTGCCCTTGAAGTAAGGGTTCATAGTCTACCGAATATTGGAGGTTCATTATTTTTTAAGCATGGAGCTAAAAGTATTAAAGTGAAATTAAAAGGTGGCATGTTCAGAGAGATCTTTTTAGCTACACGTGAAGAAAACATGCAAGTCCATACATTTGTGAAAACTCTGTTATTTAGCTGTTCAGTCTTTCAGATGTCTTGGCTTAACATTTTAATTGATAATACATTACTTTCACTTACTTCATTTCCAACAAAAAAGTCAGTGGATATATTCTCTAGCACTTCCAGATTTTTGCTTGAAGAAGTACTCATCTCTGTATATGGGCTCTCTTTGGTGGGTGCTGCTCTTAGTGCACTCAGAGATTTTGCCTTCCCTGGGAAACAACAGTTACAGCTTTTTGTTATACACTGGAATTTATCAGACCAAGCAAATCCTTTGTCTTGTAAAGGTAGTTTGTGGATGAGGGGAATTTCAAGAAGAGATATGAAGAAACACTGCCAAGTAAAGCAGCAAGTTACTGTTTTCTGATGGAATTTTCCCCATTGCTGCAGCTCTGAAGTCAGTGCATCCCATATCCAGACAATACTTAGGGTAGCACCATCCTGTTCTTTGCCAGTTTTACACAGCACCAGTGTCTCCGTGGGAACTGCCCTTACACATCACCCACAGCTGCTGCAACGAGGAGCTAACATCTCTGCTCCAGGGAATGGATTATGTTTCTAAAAATAGTTTTCTGTAATGGCTGAAAAGGACATACTGTTTCAGGGATAAAGAGATTGGGTGAGGGATTTGCATGGGCTTTTAAGTGAAACTGGATAGTCACTGTGTATATGGAATTGCTCAGTTTGGATTCAGTACATGTGCATCTCTTCGTAGTCAGTACATGTAGGTAGGTCACACACTGAATACCACTATACTTAAGAAATCTTTTTCTCCAGATGTGTATAGCTATACAGTATTTTGTTGCTCAGCTTTTATTATGTATATACTGAAATAGAAGCTTATTAAAAACATTTTCCCCAGTAAGGTGTATTAAAAATATTACCTGAGGGTTTGTAACGATACTGCAGTTCCCTGAAACTAATTCTGGTGGGACCATACTCTGTGTCAGTATCCCTTTCACGCAGATTTATCTGTTCAGAAAGAAGTGCATTTGCTAAACCATTTTGTCAGATCTTTGAGTTATGAGTCTAAATGACTTTCTGCTGTAATGGAATAGATCTTTGCAGTGTGTTTGTAATACTCCACAAACAATATTTGCTGCCTCACATACAAGCATGGAGAAAATGCTCTTTGTGTTATCTTTTTTCCTGTAAGAATTTTGCTTTGTTTCTAGCAAAAAAGCTGAAACAACCCAGCTCCAGTGCTCATGCTTGTTCAAAAACTGTGCCAGCTGCAGCTATTCTGAGCAGCACAGATCAGCATGCCTAAAATTATAACTTCTTTTTCTTATCTAACATTGTTTACAGCCTCGCTTTTTTTCACAAACTGCTATGACCGTTTTCATGAGACTGAATGTTGGTTTGCTAGTAATTATGGTTCTGCTGACCGTGACCATGTTCCACCATTTGGGACCCACTGAGATCGACAGCAGAGCAGCTGAAAAGGTTGACAGGAACTTACACTATTTACACAACTACTTTTGCGCCTACTGCAGTTTTTTAGAAGCAGTCATGCTGTTTCTCATGAATTAGCTTTTAAAAATGCATTTTATTGACGTTTCAAAGGATTGTTGAAGTATTTAATTTCATAATCAGAAAGAAAACACAAGGAAGTCAAAATTTGCTGGAAAAAATAGAGTTGGGAAGCAAAATAATATGTTCCTATGGAGTTCTGTCCATATCTACAATTTGGCTTGATCCCTGTGTTCTGCATTTGTGTACACTACCTTTATGAGAGGTTTCCAGGAGAGGTCTAAATTCTCATCATCATCTGTAACTTCAGGGGGCATATGAGATCTTTTCTCCTCCTTTATTTTCTCAGATAAAAATTTTTCACGATGTTCAATGGATGGAATATCCCAAAATAATATTGAGCTGCAAAATAATTATATAATGTATAGTGTTTTGGTTTGCAGTTACATGCAATTTTCCTTACATTTTAAAGCTTGGGATTTTTTAACCTTTTATCTTCAATCCTTATGTAACAGTAGAGACTCTGAAAATCAGATAAAGGCTAGATAATTAATGGCTTCTTTTGTAAATGATGAAATATATTTCTTTATTCACCATTTCATCTGTTAATTATACCAAAGCAGCTAGATAGTATTTATACAGTTTGCTTATGGCCAGTTATTGGGTGAACTTACTGGCACTGCCTGGCTGAAATTCCTGAAGGCTGTAGCAGGTAATTTAGTAATTCAAATTGAAGATCAGTCCCACTTTTTGTGTGTACCAATTAATTTGCTGATGTTCAAGGCAAATGGTCCCACTCACTCGTATCTGTCATCTCATTGGAATCTTCAGCCCTCTGATTGTTCCTCTTGCTCTACTCTGGACATTCACTCACAGGTTTGGTATAGCCAATGAAACTTTCCTCATTGCTGATATCTCTTTCCATTTTCTAACAGGGGGTGCTCAGGGACCTGTACTCTTCAAGTACGACATTACAGTGACTTCCCTGTTCTTAACTTCAGGTAAATACTTTCAATTTGGAGCCCTGGTGGGTGAGTAGTTAAAATGATTTCTTCTATGTGTATTACTTGCATTACACTGCAAACTTATTAAGAACTGCATTTGCAATCTTACTTCTCATTTAATTCTTCAAAGTCTTCTCTGTTATTTGATTAGGAAAAATAACTTAGCATCATTATGAAATTTTGCTCTCTCTGACCCTCCCTTTGATGTAACTGACAAATATATGATTGAGCCCAGCCATGCAGCCTTGAAGCCTTAAGCCTTCTGACATCATGAAAGCTAAACAGTTATTTCCACTTTTTGCATTCTGCCCCCTTGCTAGTCTTTCACACAGAATAATAATATAATTATCATGATTATTCAGTCTATAAAAGATGAGATTCACAAGGAGTAATTTTGCCAGCTAAGTCTCCAAATTTATCTATAGTTTACAGTATTTCTGTAGAAATAGGCCTTAGAATCTTTTAACAGCTTTTTGTGCATGTCACACAAACAAATGGAAGCGTGGGGGTGTGGCTTTCCAGGCTAACGCGTGTGCGATCAACACTCTTCTGAAAGGGGTATACACAGACTATAAACATGTATATGCAAAGGTTTTCAGTTAATAAACTCTTAATGCCATTACTGTAAGGGGTTTAACTGGACAAGAATGCAAAGTGCTTGTCTTCTGCACACAGAATTTCAGCCACTCCGGATATGCTGATAGGGTCCAGAAATGTGCTAGTTAAATCATGGACTACGCCTCATAAAGTTTTCCAAAGGAAACTGGAAGATGTCTTGTAGAGTATGTGTTGTATATACCAATCAGGGGAGCAGGTTACAAGCTGCAGGTAATTTTCATCTCTGTTTTCAGAAGTACCACCCTTCTGGTCATCCTGAAAAAAACAGTAATAATTACTATAGGGGAAGAAGATGATGAAAGACAAAAACCACACTCTGATAAGTAAATACTTCAACACAAAACAGGTACCAGAAATTAAGTCACTGTTTCTGCTTGGGCAAGGTTTGAAAATCAGGACTTATTAATTTACAGTTATAAAGTCAGGCTATTTTAGAAATGTACTTCAAGTGAACTGACACCAGCTTTGCCTGCTACACACCTAAAATTCTAAATTAACTTAGTAGGATAAACACTGACTGGTACCACTGCAAGTCAGGCCCTCTTTAATTTGCCATGTTTGTAACTTCTTTTATGCAGCTTAACCAAAGAGCCAGTAATTGAGAAATTTATCTCCAACAGTTCAGTGCAGTGGGAGTGATGTGTCTTTGCCAAGTTTACACCATGGGTCATCTATCTGAAATTATCACTTGGCTAGACCTCGCTGTCGGATCGTAGTGGTGCCTTCAAATGTTAATTATTACTAGTTTAGTTTGTCTATGTGGAGTTCTGCAGGTTTTATACTATTTATCATTAACCAAGTAGTTATTGGTTTATAGCAAATAAATTTTAATTACTCAGGAAAATAAAGGAAAGGCGTCAGGGGTAACAAGTGATTATAGGCTAATCAAATCTAACTTCCAGTATATAAAAAACAAACATATTTTGGCGAAAAATGTACTTATCAAGTATGTGGCAAAATTTCAGCTATTTAATTTTTTAAGCCAAATTAGGCCTACTCTAATTTTCATTTATGTGTTTATCTACCTGGAATCACAACGGTAGTCTTGCAGCCAGCCAAAGCTGAATTAGGTTCTGGATATAACTTTGAAAATTTTTTCATTAATATGTGATTATAAAACTGCTGATTTTAGGAACTGTGCCATAAAAACTGCTATGTTGTGCAAAGGCTGACACATATTCCCTGTTTGTATAAGAAAAAGTATGTCCCAGTACATGGTGCTAAATACTGGCAAAGTGACTGCTTTGTCAGTGTTATTTATTAAGCATGGGTCTCCTGTATCTGTTATTCCAGATGAACACAAAAACAGCCTTCTGAGCCTAAACTTTGACTAAAAAAACCCCACCCAAACAACAAAAACCACAACAATGTTTTGCTATCCAATCCCTTTCTTCATTCTTTACATCTGGTACCACTTAGTATCCATGACTATTACTGTATAAAATAATAATGAACAGTGCTATCAGCTGACATTCTATTATGTATGTGTGCCCCTTTTCTCACTTTTCTGGAAATGTCACTAAGGACTGTAGTATCTGTGAAGTCTTAAATTTTTTTTTCAAAAATTTATTGATATATAATTTTCATAAACCTTTTAAAGATTTCAGTTTTCTTCTTCTTGGCCTGCTTTTCCACTGTCATTATTTTGCATTTGACTACATTTGCATTTCAAATTAATTTAGCAACCATTTGCAATACTTTGATAGTAAATCAGCACCCAGTATTCCTGTTGGTTCCTTTAAGTACATAGACCCTAAGTACTGTGGAGCTTTAAAACCATCATGGAAAAAGTAAGTTTTGAGTACACAGGCAGCATCTAGAAAAATTAATGTGACTACAATAACACCATTTTTGGGTATCCAGATATTTAGGAAATTGAAGTTATTTCTTGGAATTCTTAGTGACAGGCTAGATTGCTTGTAATAGGAATTCAATGCATTTTAAATGTGGGAGGCTTACTATAATTTTGAGTTATAATTTTCTGTAAAGTTAAGGAAATTTTTTCCAGTATGAGCCGATTCATATCAGACTGAGAGCACAGCACAGTTGTAAAGCACAATGAACAGGACAAGAGGCACCAGATGATTAATATCTACTAAATGCAGTGAGAGATAATGAATACAAATAATTAATTCTTTAATATTTTCTCTTGAATTTACATTAGGATTTCTGAGGTAATAGATTAGAAAAGCAATAAAAAGAAGAGAAGTGAATTTTTAAACTCACCTCAAAGTTACATGGTAGCCAGTGTACATCTGTTGCTGCCTTTGTATGACTGTATGGTAAGGAAGAGGCTGCACAGTGTCTCACTAGAGGTGGCTCTGTGCTACTCTGCTGGACTTGCTTAGGTGGTGGCTAGAAATGTTTTAAGAAAAGGTATCTTAGTGTATTTTCAAAATAAAACAGTAGATCTATCAAAGAAGAAAAGGTTACTTTGCATTCTGTTAAAGCTTTTTTGTGTATTTCAGATCAGTTTATAGAACTTTCTAGGGGTGTTTAATACCTTCCATTTGGAAAAAAAAAAAAAAAGGAAAGCATCAAAACAAGTCTTTGGATATGGGGCTCTAAAAAGAATTCCAACATGCCTCCACAGACACACACACATCATTACTGTCTCCTCTGCTCTTAGGCCTTTCTTATGCTTATCCTCTTTACTGTCTTTTTCCACTGAAATCTTCTTTTCATCTTCCAAGCTACCTTTTCTCTGTTCATAAACATCTAGAATACTTTCAGTATTGCATTCAGTAACAAACAATATCCGTATTTGACAGGCTTTGTAAGGTGAGAGTGGAGGGTGTATTGGTGCCCATTAAAGAACAGACTCACTGAAGCCTAAGTTGCACAAAATGCAGTAAACCTATTAAGCTGTACTAATCAGGTAGAGATTATACCATGATAATTATGATAATGGTTTTATTTCATGAACTCATCAGGTTTCTTATTTTTTCTACTGCCTCATTGCAAAGAATATCTACTCCTCTCTTTTGAGTCAGGATACCTTCACCCATTTTTCCTCCACAGACATATAGATACACTGCAATATACTTACAACAGAAGCATTTACCATAGTAACAGCTGTTATCTTGATTTTGTAGAATCATAGAATGTTAAGGGGCTGGAATGGACCTTGAAGATCAGCTAGTCCCAGCCCCTAGCCATGGACAGGGACAGCTCCCACTAGACCAGGTTGCTCGAGGCCTGATCCAGCCTGGCTTTGAACACTGTCAGGGCTGGGGCATCCACAGTGTCCCTGGGCAACCTGTGCCACTGTCTCACCACCCTCACAAAGTAAACAATTCCTCCTAATATCTAATATCAATCCCCCCTCTTTTAATTTTTACCTATTACTCATTGTCCTGTCACTATGGTTCCGAACCAAGAGTCCCTCTCCAGCTTCCCTCTAGATTCCCTTCACATACTGGAAGGTTGCTATGAGGCCTCCATGCAACCTCCTCTTCCCCAGGCTGAACAGCCCCAACTTTCTCAGCTTGTCTTTGTAGGGAAGGTGCTCCAGTTCTCTTATCAACTCTGTGGCCCTTCTCGGGACTTGCTCCAACAGTTCCATGTCCTTCCTGTTTTGGGGGCACCAGAGCTGGATGCAGTGCTCTGGGTGGGATCTCACCAGAGCAGAGTAGAGGGGCAGAATCCCTTCCCTTGCCCTGCTGGCCACGCTGCTTTGGGTGCAGCCCAGGATTCAGTTGGTGCTCTGTGCTGCCTGTGCCCACTGCTGGGGAACCCCTGTACATCACCATCCAACCATCACCCCTGGAATTACCTCAGTCATCACTGCTGCCACTGCGGTTGGCTCGCCCTCTGACGAGTCAGTGATTTCATCAGCAACAGGTTTTGCACTTTGCAGCTTTTTTTCATGTTTAGAAATATCCCACAGTACAACCTACAATGAGAAACGAGTATATTACAAATTATATTTGTATATGTGTATTAATATGCTGTGCATTAATACATTTTTTTTTCAAATCATGGAGGTTGCTGCTTTCATAAGAAATTCACTCTCTGCACTAGAATTTATGAAGTCTTTAAAGTATTTTCAGTCTGATGCAATCAGCAAAAAGGTTACACTTGTTTCTAAGAAAAAGTCTTTACGACTTGACCCATTTATCGGTACTACAAAGAAGCATCGTACAGTAATGGCTCAGCTGTGGAATAACCAGACATAGCTTCAGTCCAGGATAAGAGAGCTTCAAGACTCTGTGACATCTGTCTTCTGTCTCTATGTGTTACTACGGATGTTCAGTACATTTCTTCGCTCTTATTTTTATACCGGAAGAAAATACAGAAATATGCAATTTTATTTTTAAAGAGTGAAATACCTGTCCATCGACACAGCCACCAGCAATGATATTTGGATCACTTGGACTGAACTGAAAGCAGTAAATATCTTCAGGAGCCTTCAACACCAACTAGAGAGAAGAAAAACAAGATAGTTGAGAAATACAGTCACACCATTTGTTTGTTCTCATGTTATTTAAATACTTGGCATATTTAAAAGTCTTGATTAAATACCTGGAGGCAGATAGGGTCAAAAAAACTCCAGAGAAGTATAACTGACTTGTGTAGCAATGATTTATTAGAAAGGTTAACTTGCTTTTCATACGAAGGCTGCTCTCTTGCTGACAGTGCTATAATCCCTGATCAAAAGAGAAAATAAATTTGTTCAAAAGAGACAATTCAAGTTTCAACACATTGATAATTATTCTAAATGACTTATATTTATACCTTCTGAATACAGTGAAAAAAAAATAAAGCAGAAAAGAAACCCCAAACAAACCAACCATGTATTTTTCTTTTTTTTCAGATCAGCTTTGAAGAGACTATTTTTGTTACTTAACATTAGGTTATTTAAAAATGAGCCATAGAACTTATGCATCAGGATAAAACTCCTCTTTTTCTGCTGGTGCTCCTCAGTGGTGTAATAGTGCACCTGAAATGATGTTACAGGCGTATATTCCTGGCTACCCATCATGAAAACAAATCTTTGTAACCCAATTCATTTTCTTACCCAGGCTGCAGTTTTGGCTAGTCGTATGCTGAGAGCTGGGGCATTTATATAGAACTTAATCATGCCTTTAGATCTGGCTGTGCAGAGCAGTAAAGCACAGCAGGGAGCAGGAGTTGACATTTCCTGTGTCTTGTGATGCGCCCTGGCACTCGGCAGAGCCGTGTCCCGTTGTAGCTGGGACATTCCTCACAAGTGGCAGGCGTGCTAGGGAGCCAGGCATGGGCACAAGCACAGTGGCATGCAGAGCCATCCAAAGTCTGGCATGACAACCCTGCTTGAATGAGCCTCATGGGAGAAAGTTCTCTTTCCTATGATCTCCACTTATACATTAGTGTAAGGGAGTTTGCATGGCCTGTATGAATTCTACAAAGAATTTGTCCATCTCATTTTTCATTTTTCCTCAAGTTGCCAATTCAAACAGGGATACTAAATCAGTTTTGATTTCTTTTTAAAGTTGAAAGCTGATGATTTTATGCGTATTTTATAGCTGTCATATAATACCCATCACTGAAGACTCAAGTCAGTACTGTAGCTGCATTACCATAAATGGTTGGATGCCAGCGAACGCAGCTAATGGTTCTGTTCTTGAGATACTGCACATCTGTAAATGATTGGTATGCTTTAAGATAAACATCTGGCATGCCTTCTTCTTGGTCCTCTGCTAGGGCCTTCCAGTCATCAAAAAAAACGTTCATAATTTCATTTTGCTGCAATGCAATTTCCATTCTGTTTTGTGAAAAGAACAGTTAACACTTCAATAATTCAGATGTGACTACTCAATAGTAGAATTACAAATATTTCTGTAAAGAGGTCGCTTCTGTTTTTCATAAAATTATGATCACATTAGTTAAAAAATCACGTATTAATTCCTCAGTGATGCATCACTGCAAGGAAACCCTCTTCTGTTTAAACAGAAATAGCTAATGTACCAAGAATTTAACTCTAGTTCTTTGTGGACCAAGTACAGAGCAATTGTCCAATTCTTGGGCAAAAAATGTCATTAAGTAGGATTTGTCCCACTTAATGGGACATGGCTAAAGGCATAATCATGGGTAGGAGAGCACCTTTGCTCTCTGCACAACCATCTGCTTGAGTGGGCAGTGTTCGAAAGATCAGCTTTGCAGTTTGTTTGACAAGATGTATCATTATCAACTTTAGCAGTTCTGATATCTATTTAAAGCAACATTCATATTTATATAGCATAAACTTCATGGTTATTTTCATAGAAGCAAGTATTAAGTTAATATTTTTTAATATTATAATAATAAAAAAGAAAAAAGTATATAGAAACAAAAAATAAAATTGGTATTTGATCAGACCAATGATCCATTCGGAGAAGGGTACTTGCTTGTATTCTGTATTATTTCAAGTAGTCTATAAATGTACTGCTGCAGTAATTTTACCTTATATGTACTGCTGTAAGAAATTCTTTCAGCGTCTCAGATGACAGACTCTCTGCTTTTGCTTCATTTGACAACTGTCTAGGATAATACTGCGTAGATGCATTTTTTGGATAGGTCCTACCCAAGTGGAATAAATTTGAATGTAAGTATAGGAAACATTTCGAAGACAGAAACCCACGTAATGTGTAAAATTTAAATACGTAGTTTTTCTAGAAACTTTTTAGAAAAGAGTTAAAGAAAAAAGATGCAAACAGAGCATCCAATTTTGTTCTATCGATCAGTTTGTAACTAAGTAACTCCAGAATTGTAGTTGAGATAAGAAACAGTGGATAGCTTAATAAATAAGTTGATAAATGTTTTCTCATACATACCATTGTGTCTGAGTACTAGTTTCTCTTAGTTTTGGAACCATTTGCACCCCCACATGCCTTTCAAGCATTTTAATACTGAAAGTATCGTCTTCATAGGCCGTGCATTCAGCATAGCTGTCTTTATCATCTGAAGCATTCTTGTCAGTAAAGGTAATCGGTGCACCAAACTTCCTGCGAACTCGAGAGATCTTGTACCTAATCTGGAAAAGATACATTTCCATGGCTAGCAGAAAAGAAAGTTTTTGGAAAGTTCATTCTTTAAAATGGCTGCATTCATATAATTTTAGAATTAGTTCTATTAACGACTTCTGTGTTGAGCTTCCTCATATTTCTGCATTTTGAAATTCTGAAGTGCTCTTATAAATAAACTACATATGTAATAGAAGACAGGTTTGTATTTGTAAAAGAAGTTGTAGCATTTTTTGATTACTGCTAGTCAGATAAGAGAATTACATTCTAATTAATGCAATATCAAAGCCACATATTTAATTAAAGGATTGATTTGCAGGAAGCCTTATGTAATACTGAATTAGGCTTTCAAGACCTCGCTTTTCAGCTCTTCCCTCTTAGTGGAATTCTCAACTTTGGGTGAGATATTTCAGCTTCCCTTGCAGTGCCTAGGGAGAGAAAAGTACTCTGAAGAAGATACAAAAAAATGTTTGGAGGTGTTTCCTTATGTTGAGAACTAGGAAGGATGAAGAGAGGTGTCTTGACTTCTGCCCACAAAGAAAAGTAGGCACTTGATCTCAGGTAGTAGAGAGGTATTGCTTTGTCTTAGAATCATATCCAGGTACTTTTTCCAAGCACCTCCCACAGAACTGGAAAGGAAAGTAGGCTAAAAATACTTTTGAGTGGACCTTGCCAGCAATGCAGAACACAGAACACTTGGACTGTGAATGTGTTAAATCTAATGACTGTGAATTAGCTTTAGAACAATCAGACATCTTTTTCAGTGTAAGCAGGATGTCCAGTTGCTGAGAACTATCAAAACTTAGCCAGTCTTCCCTGAAGAGGGACTTGGGTATTGAGTAAAAATCACTCATGGACAGTTAGATGCTTGGATATGATGCTCCACGCATCACAAGTTAGGTGACAGCTGTGAGTGGATCTAGTTTTTGGACATAAAATTTTCTCGATATAATCTGTAGATGTAATTAATCAAATATGTCCTTCTGTTAAGTCAGCTTGCAGTACCTGTAAATACTTTTAAAAGTGTTGCATGCCACTTAAATGCCCTCTATATACTAGAGCACTTCACTGAGCTGCATGGAAACAGTGCAACAACTCCCATTGTAATCTGGCCATTTGCTAAATTGAGCAAAAAGTGGCAGAGGTGCTAGTGACCAAAGATGATCAGGACTTCTGAACTTACACCTTAAAAAGTAATTATGTCCAATGCAGTGACACATGCCTTATTTGCAAGACTTAAGGAGAACAGGGTTAAAAAAAAAAAAGTTCCTGCTGCACTTTCAGCTTTTGTTTAAAGTTTAGTTCTTTCTCTGTTTCTCTCGGTTAGTTTTCTTGGAAGACCTCAAGAAAAACTAGGATTGCAGTTTCCAGTTTCCTGACTTTGTTTTCTAAAGGAACTTAAAATAAACTTAGGGTGGTTATATTTATTTGATTGACTAACATCTGTTGATTCTGACCTTTGTATCCCTTTCTTTAACAGATTCTTCTTCAACTTCCTTCTCACTGCCAAAGGAAACCCAAGGTTTGTGGACTTCCAGAGTTTCCTCTCTATTTTCTTCTTCTGTTTCTTCTCTTTCTTCTGCAGTTGCTGCAGTCTGTGATATCAAACAGTGAGAAATGGTACTTTTTCCAAAATTTGTTATTGAAATGTAAGTATCATCTAGAAACCCAGTTTTCAGTCTTCACTCACACATTCTTTACTTTTGTCTCAGTGCAGTGAGCCTGGGTATGCTGTGCTCCTGGGTAGGGCTGGATTAGGTCCCGCTCGTTTGTGCATTACAATTTTCCAATAATATTTAATATTTAACTACTAAAGAGAGACTGTTGTCTTGAAAGCAAATCATTTTATATAAAAAGAATTTATTGTGATTTTTTCCATTAGGCCCCCTGGCCTGGAACTGCATTTTACTTTTCCTAATTGTTGCTTCTGCTGATTCCCTGATGCTGGATGGCAAATTCATATTGAAAAACTATATAATCTTTCTATAAACATTCTCCTGCAGTGCACAAGTTCTATTTATCTAGAGCTATTAAGAACTCAAGAACATTTTAATGATTTGAAGAATATATCCATAGATATTACGAAAAATAAGTATAATACTTCTTTGAAAGCACTCAATATTTTTATTGTCTGTTATTTTTATGTCTGAGAAATCTGGGTATAATACTTCTTTGAAAGCACTCAATATTTTTATTGTCTGTTATTTTTATGTCTGAGAAATCTGGGTATTGGCATAGAAAATTAATGCTTATGATAAAAATGCAGCAATGGGGGTTATACTGGCCCTCTGAAGTAAAATATAAAAATATAATTTAGCCCTTCTCAGTATAAAATATATTTTTACAGTGATATGCATATTTTTCCATGATTAGCTTAACCATTAGAGAAACATCGGATGCTTAACAATACCATTCCTGACATCATTGTTTGAGACTAGATTCTGAAATATTCATAGATAGAACAATGCCGTGGTAAACTTGGATTTTACCTTTAGAAGGTTTTCCTTGGCTTCTTCAGAAGCAACAATGTAAAAGTTCTGCCCATACTGGAACTGTGGATCAAAAACTACCAAGAGTTCTTCCCCTGGATATTCCTATTTTAATGAAAAAAATCAGTGGAAAACTGAAAACTAGTAATATTCAAAACAAACATGAGGTTGTGACTGGAAAAGCTACCACTAGTGTAAATTTAGTATCTTAGGTTAATTTTATATTCTTAACGGAGAATTTCACCTGGTAATTGGAAGGAATAGATGGGATTTATTTTGTAATAAAAATAATTCTGCGACAAAACTAATATTTCATACAGCGAATTAAACAGAAAAGAAACTGTTTTAATGATTCTCAGTAAATAGGTCATGTATCAGGGAAAGCCAAATATGTGAAGCTCTGTCAGTTCACTGAATCAAAACTAATAGTATTTATGTTACTTTTAGCATATTTTCAATCTAAAATTAATAAAAATATACGTGGCAAGCCATGAGAAAGTTTGAGTCAACAATGGTCCATGACCTCTAGCACTCAGATATTACAGCATCAGTGTATTTACCCAGAGTCAAACAAGAACAGACCCGTTCCTTAAAAGAATGGACACTCTGAGAGCATCAATCTTAAAGTGAGAAGGAAAGAAGCTACATACTAGGATAACTTTTTTGAGAGGGTTGAAATCAGAAGTTTTAGCTCTTGTTTTCAGGTCTTGAATTACATCTTCTTTCTTAATACATTTGAAACAATTTTCTTCTGTGACATCTTCATCAGGTCGGCAATTAAAAATTTCTTGGGTCTTTGCAGTCAAAAGCAAAGGAAAGATTTCTGGGTGGCCTATGGAAAAAAGCAAAATTGCATGATAACTTCAGAGTGTTGTTTAAACATGCACACATACTTTGAGAACTCTGTCTTTACTGTTTCTAGAATAATGCCTTTGAATCTCTCACCTTTGTTTTTGGTATTTTGGAAGGCATGAAATACAAATTATATTTACTTTATTAATCTTTGAAAATACTCTCCCCAGTATTTTGCACATAATGAATATGATTTCCCTTGTATGAGGGATTTTGTTTCATCTTGATCAACGGGTTGCTAAGAACTTTAGTGAAAAATCTTTAATGGGTTGGCTTTAATATATTAAGGGAAAAACCACATGGTTCTGACTTAAGAAAGCCTTTGAAAAAATACACTGTGGTCCTTCCTTGTAGGGCAGCACCATATTAAACCAAAGTTTAATCTAGGTGAGGCTTCTCCCAAGTAAAGATGCTTTTCTGATTTCAGACTTTCATCTTGCTCCCATTGAGTTCAGAATGCAGTAGAGACTATTTCTCACTAATCAAATGAGACTAAAGCAAGCTCACTAAGATTAAATTCAGATATTTCTTTTCAGCTTTACTGGAGAATAGATAGCTGTTGTTTTCTACACACATGATCTCTGTTAGGTTCATTCACATTAACCCAGAACAAGATATTTCTTATCCTTGCTCTAGCACGGATGTCTTCATTGGTTTTGGGGAGGCTGGATGCAGTTAGGTGACCCATCAGGTGTGCTTTGCAAACACTCAATCTGAGGATAATACACAGTGCTTCTTACTGTGTGTGCCAGCTGTATGTGAGTAAGGCAATGTATGTAATGCTGGTCTTTCTCGTGGTACATGTTCTGTCTCCAGCTGACATCACAACTCTAAGTCACTAAGACCACTCTAGGCCCAGCTAGTTGAATCCTGCCCCTGAGACTCCTCCTTTGCTCTGCTGCCCTGCTAGCAGACTCATGCTCTGTCTCAGCTGCCCTAGTGAGAGCATTCCTCATGAAGGCCACAATATTTTTGCCTGAGAAGGTTAGCAGATATTCATCTTTTTAGTTAACTGGAAACTAAAAGACTTAGGGACATGTATACTGTGTACAAGTACTGAAATGTGCTGGCTGTTGGGATAATAGCTGATATTTTCTATCTTTGTTTCAGTCTCTTTTCTTAGTCTAAGTTAGTTTTTTGTCTTAATTACCAGCACCTGTGGGGTTTTTCCTCTTTGTGCATGCCTTGAAGGGAAGTTGACCAGCTGTGTCAGCGCGTTTTGAGAAGTCATCTCTAATCTAAGCCAACAAGGACTGACAAAATAATAAATCCTCCTTAATCTCTGCATAATCCTATCGCATAATACATCATGTTTGATGAATCTGACATTTATCCTCTAAAATCTTTCAGTGCTGCTACTCCACTGAATCTGCTCTGCCATAGTCATCACTAAAATTAATAGCATGCCTGATGTTTCTGGTACATGCTACACTATTCCAAGCATGGATTACTTAGTGTCCACCGGTTATTTCATAGCACACACAATCTGTTTGTGGCATGCACAGGCCATTAGTTCACTTTCATCACAAGCTGTAATCAATCTTGCATGATTTTCATTTTTGATATCTTGGAGATTTCCAGGATTTCTGTGTGGATGCTTCCAAAAAGTACAAAATCACAGGGATGTTGATTGGGAATGACCTCAAAGTCATCTGGTCCAAACTCACTGTTGCTAACACCAGACCTCAAAAATCCAGCCAGGAGTAATGGTTGTTTATTCAATAAGCTTTTATGCTACTGTTTTTTAAAAGCTGAATCATGTATACAGCCTTATGCAAAAATGCTAATGCTAAAAAAATCCTTTTAAAGAGATGTAGGTTTCATTGCCAAATGAAACAATACAAGCATGCATTAAAGTTAAGTAAAAATACAATGGACATCACTACGAGAGGAAACAGAGTAAGAGAGATACTCTAAGTGTATTTTTTTCAATGCTGTATTGCTATAAGCCCAAGTTAAAAACAAAGTAATGATCAGAATTAAAATTACACCTTTCAGTCTAAAGAACTAAAATTCTATATTGCAGAATATTATT
Organism: Melanocharis versteri; assembly: GCA_013397845.1. NCBI lineage: Eukaryota > Metazoa > Chordata > Aves > Passeriformes > Melanocharitidae > Melanocharis > Melanocharis versteri. The sequence continues at coordinate 235,953 of VZTG01008007.1, read as the reverse complement.
TTCAACAGACCCTATAATATAAGGAGCTGATACTAGAGTTCTTACATTATAAACATTTTTATTGAATGCTCTTTTCCAGTAAAAAGTGTGCAGCATCTGATCAAAGGCTTCACGTTGTTTTTCTATTGGTAAATTGTGCCTGTATCATTTGTAACAGTCAGCAGCTCTTAGTGCTACGAGAACTTCACAAAAGACCAAGAAACTCTAAGGAAGAAGTAAAGAAGACTTGCAGGCCTAAGGAGTGCATGCATGGAGTTTAAGTCTTGCACAGGCAGTGCCTGCTTACACCAGTGTTAATTTCCTGCTTTCAGCCACAGGTTCCTAGCAGTAGTTTACTGCTAGAGCTCTAACCTTATTTGCCAGTAGGTGGAGGTACAATTCTCTCTTATTGCTTAAGTATCTCCTGGAACACTGAAAATACATTTTTTAAAGTAACACTTTAATTATCTGAGGGATCACTTTTTGTGCAATTTAATTAACTGCAGCTTAGCCATTTTGGTGATTCTAACCAGAGAACAACTTTCACTCATAGGATTATGGAGGAAAACAAGTGATTTACAGTTTCTTTTTAAATTACCTAGTTTGCGTATTCCTTGTTTGCCACACTGTTTTAGCTTTTAACAATAAAAGCTGTACTATTACAAGCCAATTAATAAGATAACCCTTTGGGCTGTTCCTATATACCATAGATAAATTTTACATTGATATCAATTTAAGTTATATCTGAGGAATAATTGCATTAATCAGATCAGAAGAAAAATACAACCAGAAATATGGAAAATAAAAAAAACATTGAAAATAGTTTGGTGTCTAAGAAAAAAGAATATATTTAAATTTGGATAATTACATACTTTTAACCCTTAACTATGGCCATGCTTAAAACTGAACTTTTCTTGCACGGAAGACAAATTGTGACTTTTAAATTATTAATTTTTCTCTCTACAAAACAAAAGATGCTAATCAATATCTATTGGTACCTATGATTAAAACCCACAAGTGATATGCTAAAATCATCTTCTCATAAAATTTAATAATGGTTTGACAAAAACCAAAGATTAATAAATAATAAAAATATTTCATGTTTTTCTTTCAGTTGCTAGACTATTTCTAAATGCAAATATTTTGGATCCTATAATTCTGTTGTGATGCTTTTTATTTCCCCTTATCCCAACTCCTCTCAAACCAAGAAAAAACCTTTTTTACAAACCCACACCTCTTTCCTGCTGCACTGCCTGCTACTCAGAGAGCCACTGTAATCACTGTGATAGCTACATTTCTAAATAGTTTCTAATTTTTCTCATTCATTAAAAAAAAAAAATCCTTTTTATTCCCTGGCATTAGTAACACTGAAGCTTCAAAATGCTTTGGGTATTCTAGAACTACTACTTGAAAGCTCAGTCATCATAGCACTTACCTATACTGGCCATAGAAAGATCAACGTCTTTCTTTTTACCTGAAATATAATGACATGATGTTATCAGTAGTGTTGGTTACAAAACTGTAAGAGTAATTTTATCTCTCAGTTATTTATGGAAAATGGCATATTCTAATTTATCTCATGGTTTTTTAATGCATGGGGCCAAAATAATTAAGGTAGATCCCATGTGAGACCAGATTGCTGCTTGTTTCATTGCTGCTGTACCTTACATACCAAGCTGTGTTCCTTTTCCTTTTCAGGATTCCTTAGCTTTGTTTTACCTTTTTGCTTCTTTCCTGATGTTTTTGAACCTTTCAAGGTGGTCTTGCTGGATTTGAGACTTTCTGACATTTTTCCAGATTTCTCTAGAGAAAGATACATATCATCAGTAATTTTAAATAGAGAACAGAATGCACCATGTATGAGTGAAAAACTGGTCCACGACTTTATGTAGCTTATCATTATAGTAATATTTTCATATGCAACTAAAGGTATGTTTCAAGTTTTTAAATCATAAGCTGGATTTTCATATGTGTAATAGATGGAAAAGCTTCTTCTGTCCAGGGTGTTTAAAAATGAGCACTGATTATCCAAAATAGTGACAGATCAAATTAGGATAGAGGTTTCCCTTACTGAAAGCTAAGGACCTGAGCTAAAGTGGGAAGAGCATGGGGGAAAATTCACCAGTTATAAATGTTTGTCCCAATGTTTGTAAGTGTAAATCATTAGTCAGCTGCACAAAGTATTTCTATTTCCAGTTTATTTTTCAGTGTAGCTTTGTGGAGGACAAACTCGGGAAGAAGATGTATGCCTAACTAAATGTAGCAACCACACAGCAGGAGATGATACTGCATAGAAGGCCACTCCTGTTTCATTTGCTCTCCTTCATCCCAATATCTGGCGAAAGGATTAGAACAGTAGCGCAGGAAAGACTCAGTTCCACGGCAAGAAGAAATGCAGTTCAGCCTGCCCGCTGCTCACGCCGGACAGCACCATCATGTGGGAGGTGCTCACATAGCAGCCGATGGAACAACTAAATCAGCATGGCCCGAATTCTCTTAGAAGTGTTAAAACTGTTTGATGTTAATATTGAAGAGCCAGAGGCGTTCAGATGGGATGAGGACAATGGGGCTCTCACTTTGTTTGTGTCCTCCCTCTTCCATGTTCACACTTTTTAAGACCGTAAACTGACTGGGAGAGGAACTATTTTTAAAATGTCTACAGAGCACCTACAGAATTTGGATGCTATTACAATTTTAACACTAACAAGAGGAAAGAAGTTCAGATAGGACAGGAAGAGATGGCACCTTCAAGAACACTGGCATGACGTAACTATTTCTGATGACCTCTCACAGGAGCTACAGCCCGTCTGCCTGTGCACATGAACAGCACATTTACTGTCAAGGTGCTTAAGGTGAAAAGGTGAGTTTATAAAATAAATATTCTGTCTTGAGGGTTTCCTTATGAACAGCCTAAAACAGTGAATGATAAAACGAACGTGCTGTGGCCTGCATATTTGCAATTTCAGTGGTATACCCAGGCTGAGAAACAGTTTTCTACTGTTTTGTAGCACAGTTCTCAAATCCTCCAGAAGCAAGCAAATAATCTTAGCTTCTGATCTGAATTTTAGTATGGAGATGGCCACTAATGGCAAGATATAGGTCATGGATTATAGTCTGATGGAATAGCCTAGGTCTGGGATGCATGTTGACCTCCCATGAATTCAAGGTAAATTTCGGTGTTGGCTTTAATGTGAGCAGAGTCTGACACTCTCATTACAGTTACGCATTTATCTTTTTCACTCCAATCAAATATACTCTATAAATCCTCACTCTTTTCTGTATCATACTGGATCTTGCAGATCACAGGTGGCAGGCTGCATCCATGGCATGTTAGTGTATTTCTCTTTTGTTTAATCTCTTTTGATTATGGCAAATGCAGTCCCCTTCATTAATCTGTCTGAAGAACAGTGGCAATTTAATCTTCTGCTTCTTCCCAAAAGCAATTATGATACCAATGGAAAGAAAATTAATGTTTCAGAATTCTGAAAATTTTGCTGTGCACAGGATGATGTTTTTAAAAAAACCCCAAATCATATATAATGAATCTAAGGAGAAAGTTGGGAGTTTTTTCTGCCCTCATTCTCACAGTCTTTTTGCCAAATACAGGAGTAGAAACACTCTTAATAGAGTTCTGTGTAACAGTCAATTTATTTTCATATATATCTATTTTATATATATGTATTTTATTTATATATGTGTATTTTATATATTTTTAGTATATTTTCATATATATGTATAATCTTTCAAAAGAGCCTATACAATATAGCTTATAGTTCTGAAACACCTACCTCACTGAGAGTGCATATCAATTCAGATGGTTAAAGGAAACTAATATTTCCTTATTTATAAAGGAAAAAAAGTGCAAAGCTGTTTCTTATCTATCTTCTTGTATGTTTTACATATAAAAATTGTGACCCATTTTACAGATGGGTTCTGTGACTATTCTAATTTGAAACCAACCTTTATGCCTCTGTATAAAAGAGCCCTCCAGGATAGGAGGTGAGGCCAGCTGTTGTAGGAATTGTAGAAATATTGAAGGACAATATGAACCATCTCATATATATTCCAGTCACAATGTCTTACTTCACCATTTCGTAACTATGCACTGAAACAAAGCTAGCTTGGAAATTTTGAGTGAGTTCCTCTGAGTATCCTGAGCTCTAAGTCACATGAATGGAGGAAACACTGAGAAGGCTGAGATAAATCACATGCCTATGTTTTGTAAAATAACTCGCAAATAAAAACATCCCTTTTTTTTCCAACTGAATTCAAGTATTTTTACCTATAAAAACAGTTAAAACTCTTGAAAATGGTGTCTCAGTAATCAGTTTCTCCTCCTTCACTCAAAGGATGAGGTATAGAGGTAGATGCAGCACGGTAGAGAGAAGAGCAGTGGTGGTGGAGCTGGTGTCGGTGCCTGGTCCACGTATTTGCATTTGTTAATACAAAAGGTGCCCTTGTTTAAGGGTTGCAGATGAATAGAGCAGTCAGTGGCACTGTTCGTGCTTCCCTCTGGGATGCACAGCCTCTCCCAGCTGGAAAGCAGATAGAAAAGTACAAACTACTTATCTTCTTTTACAATATCCCCCACACCGTATCGTCCCCGCCCCTTTGTCATCCTGTGGCCATATGATTGTCAGTGGGCAGGAAACATGGAAGGCCTGCAGAGAAAGCGATGGCAGAGCTTCCAGAAACTTCTCTGGAAGCACAACCAGGCCCACAGCCATTTACAAAGCCTATATGCAAAGCTGGTTTTCACACAGGAGTATGGTAACCTCCTGGTGCTCCCTTCAGGAAACACACACACTGAGAACTTTAAAGTAGGCACTGAAGAGCAGCCTTTTGCATTTCTCCTCTTCCAAAAAAGTGTAAAAGAACAAAAGTCCCAATATGTAAGTTAAAAGCTACTATTTTCAGAAGTTTCCTCTTAGTTCGGGAGTTTGCTTTTTTCACTATGTTTTTATACAAAATACTAAATCCTATCAAGAAAGCCATAGAAATATCAGTCTATATTAGTGGACTGTCTGAAAATGTGACCAAATGATTAATTTTTTAAATCTATGGTTAGTTTCTATTCTCTTAGGGATATTTCTAGACTGCTTATTTAAAAAGAACTTGTCAAGGCACACACAAATGTATTATGCCTTTCCATTATGTTTATGAAAATTCATGATTCTATGATTGAGAGGAGGTTGGAAACAACATTTAAAATAACATAACTTGAAAATTTTAAGAGTGCAAAATCTATATAAAATTATAGCTTTGGAAAATCAATTGTCAAAAATGTTGCCATGTATTTCATTTTTTTTAGAGTAAGTAATATTTAGATTTCATTTATTATGTTCAGTCTAATTTTTCAGCAGTTTTTCAGTGGAACGCAGTGTTCCATTAGGTAATTGCTAAAACTTGGGTAAATATTTGACAACTTTGTTTGACATTTTATAGCCTAGTTTGTTTACAGATGGCTCTAATATTTTGAACATTAGGCTTAAGAGAAAAAATAAGATCAGTGTTCTCCTAATCATTTAATGTACTGAAACATTTACAGCTATAAAAAAAAAAATCCGTGAAGTTGCTAGGTAATGCAAAATGCAGAAGCTAATTATATCAGCTCTACACAAGATGCTGTCTGATTTGAGGACACAGAATGATTTATTAGTTGCCTAATTGAATGATTTAAGGTCAAGTTTGTGTGCATTACTATTTTAGGACTGTAATTTACTATAATTTGGAATGACAGAAGAATTGGATGCATGTCCATTTTACAAAAGCACTACAAGGAAAGGATCAAAACCGTGTGCTAGTTGCTTTTTTTGTTGTTATATCACTAGCAAGCTAAAAACCACATTTCTGTTGGTAAACATTTAGGAATTTGTTAAAAATACCATCTTGAGAATTACTTTGTCTCTCCAGAAATCCACATGTAATGTTCCCTTTAATTAAATGTATTCTATTTTGCTCTACACAAAGAGCAAATAATACAAAATTATTAAAAATTATTAATAATGCTTGTGCATATTTGGACACAACTTCATTGTATAAGTTGTAGGGAGTAAAGCTGAAGTTTTGGCAACTGCCAAATCATTTCAGCATATAAATAGTTCTATTCGAACCTACCTGGTCTCACACTTACAACTTTTCATTAAATCAGGCTTACTTGAACCTGGTGTTGATCTTGTTATTTGATAGAAAGCAGTAGGTGTAGTTACAGTATCTGGGGTGGTAAGTACAATATGTGTAAAATTAGGTTAAGAATTAATAAGAAAGCCGTAAGAAAACCAAATGGAAAACTTCATTAGAATGTTGGGCAATACTGTGTTCTGTTTCTCTCCTTTCTTTCACTCAAAGAGAAATAGGTTAAAATTGGAAAAGGTATAACAAATATGATTGAAAACATAGAGCATGTTTTGTACTGGGAATAAACTAGGATTATTTTAGCCTGAAAAATGATATGATAGAAGTCAGTGAAATCACAAGAAACGCAGAGAAAGTGACCAGAAGATGCTGATTCACGGTCCTAACACGAGATCAAGCTGGCATCACATGAGTTTACGGATGTGGAACAAACCACTGGGAACGGACAACAGGACTGCAGAAGTGTTTCATTGCACAATAAGTGCTTGAATTATGGAATATACTGCCTGTGGACAGGACAGCAGCCAGAAGCACACAATTTCAAAAAGTAACAGGGCAAACTGACAGACAAAAATTGAGGGCTACTAAAAATAATGATAATACATCTGGCTATAGAAATTAAACCACAAATCCAAGGAAAAAAGGGTGCAAAGAGCGGAAGTATGGCTTTACTATAATCTTTCCCGGACAGAACTTCTGGTATGAACCAGCACAGCTGGTCTAGGTTATTAAAATACTGTAACAATTTGGTTGGTTCTTTAAAAGTTACTAAGTGTGATTCACAAGTTGTCATAACATGATCCTGCCAAGAACCAAACAGTAACATATGTTGCATAGTCAATGACTTTTGAAACAGAAATGCTATGTTGGAAAAATTTACATTGGGTAAGACCTCTTTAAGCAGAAGTAAGAAAACTAATCATCTCGTCTTCGAAGTGTGAGAGCTGGGTCGCTGAACAAGATCACGTACGGAGACCGGGGATGGGGGTGTGTGTTTGCGGGGGCTCGCAGCAGCACGGCGGGGCTGTGGCGGGGCTGGGGGGTGTCTGCAGCCCGGGCCTGCTCCGCAGCCCCGCCAGCCCTCGGCACAGCCCCTCAGGGCGCGGGAAGGCGCTGCCTCGGGCCCGCCGGCGGTGCCGCGGGAGGAGGCGGCGGAGGCGGCTNCGACGGGGCCAGCCGTGATTGACGGCTCGGACGGGCAATCAGCGCCCTGCTCTGCAAACCCGCCCCCGCGGCGGCAGCTGCCGGGACGCGCCAGGCAAGAACTACCCGTCCCAGCACGCCCTGCGCGGGAGACGCGCTGCCGGCGGGACTCTGGGGCGCGGGGCGTGATGGGGTCTGTAGGCGACAGGCGGCGGCAGCCGCCTCTGCAGCCAGGCCATCCGCGCACCCCAGCCCAGGCATCGCGTCGGTGTTGTCTGCGGGCGGTGCTGGGGCCGTCTCCCGCTGGGATTTAGGCGATTCGATGCGGTTTGTTAATATGAAGATTTGTATTGTGTATCTTTTGTATTTTGGATGCTTAAAAACAATTTAGTTTGCCTTGCTGGAATGTAAAACACAGGAGCCTGGGAGTATCTTTCTCTCTGTGCGGACCGCCCAGTGCAGGTGCTTGGTGCCACTCCGAGGTCCATCCACCCCTTCTTATGGTAAGCAGGAGGGTTCCTTCTGTCTTCCGTGTCAATCTGTACAGCCAGGAAGTTCCCTTTCTTAAGATGCCTGCTACTCTCCTCGTTTTGGTTTTGGCCTTATTTTCCTTTCTCGTTTTATACCCGTGTTGAGAGTGGTATTTGCAGCACGAATTAGGCAGCTGAAGACTGTACACAGTTATAACCCGAGGTTTATCCTCTTGTCAGGCAGCAATGCCTAGGGGATCATTTCTGCAGTGGAGTGGGACGGGCACAGACCCAAGGCAGGAGTCTGTTGTCTTTGAAGTTCAGTTAATAACTTTAATAGCTTAATTGTATATAAGTGGAATGACTTAAGCATATCCACTGTACCGCTAGCTGCCCTTCATAACTACAGTTCTGTGACCTGAAAGGGATTTTTGGGGCTTTTTTTGTTCGTTTGTTTGTTTGGTGTTTTTTTAGGACGGGGGCGACACAGCTGTTTATAACATAAGCATTATTTCCCCTGGTGGAGAAGCGTAGGTCAATAAATCTGGAGCCGGCATTACCATCCTATAGGAAGTGTTATTACAGTGTGGAGAGCCGCCCGTCACGTGCGGCAGGAGGGAGATGTGCGGCACAAGGTGTCAGAGGCCGCGTGTGCCGGTGTGCACAGCCCAGCCTAGCCCAGCACGGCACAGCCGAGCCTAGCACGGCACAGCACGGCACAGCCCAGCCTAACCCGGCACAGCCCAGCCCTGGGGCCGGGGCGGGCTGGCGGAGGCCGCGGCTCTCCCGGCCAG